>JASDQU010437008.1:32230-49651 GCA_032191745.1 Picea mariana | reverse complement strand
AAGCTGTAAAGGATGCTGTTGTACGATAATCATAGGATGCACTTTTGTAGGTTAATGCATGTGTAAGTGTAGTTAGCTGGTCATGCATATGTAAGTCGAATTGGATACATGGTTGTTATTTCCTATGAAAGAGCATATAATTTATATTGTGTCTTAGGTGTGGACCAAGGTTAGACATGTAACCTTTTATTCTGAATGAATAAGACAACAAGAGAGAAGAACGCTCAAAGGAATGTTGGTTTTCCTAGTTAAGGGTTTCTAGGGTAAAATATCGGTGTACTATGTGATTTCTTGTGTCATTTGCGTTCTTGATTAAATTCTTCTTCTCTTCTGCTAGGATTAGTGTGGAAGTGTCCTTCATTTCCTGAAATATATGATATGTGGATATGGGCTAAGCGATGTAATATGTGAACTTGTATATCCAAAAATAAAAAATAAAATGTGACCCCAGCTGTAGATGGACATGTAAAGAGTTACAAGGGACGAGTAATACACAAGAGAGGAGGGGTCTAATGGGTTTTTATTCACGTGTTTTAAATGCCAAACCTTTTTCCTAAATTTTTATTTTTTTGAGTGTAGGAGAGCTCAATGATTGAACACATGTAAGAGGGTGGGTGTGAGAAGTCACATCCCATATTTATTGAGAGCTAGGACTGAGTACACTTGTAATACCCCAAGCCTAGACCCCTTCTGAATTGTAATTTTACTTATAGGCTGGTGAGCCAAGTGGTTATAAGCTGAAAGACTTATGTGTTTATTAGGCTGGTGAGCTAGATGCAAAGGCCAATGAGAATGATTTTTGTATATGTAATTATGTAGAACATCAATAAAAATATAAACATTGTTGCGTGTAGACTGAACATGAAGAAGATTTATGGGGGGGTAAGCTCCACTAGGTAGTGTAAGGAAGGGGGGGCTAAGTATTTGGGCCTAGGGGCTAAGCTAGGGGGCTTGCCTCTAGAGGAATAATATTTTAATATTATTTCCTAAAGACTAAGGTGAACATGATATGTTTTTGTTATCCCAAGTTCCTGGAAAGTGGGACGTAGGCTAAATGGAGCACATCTAGCTCCAGGAAGATAAGTGTCAACCTAGGCTCATGCAGTTAAAAGCTGAAGTGTCAGCTGAGTTGGGGGTTCGTGAGTCATTCTGCCATCCTCCACTCGAGTTCATCCTTCCATTCTTCCATCCTCCATATGAACCCGATACCTCCATCGTATAACCTATGCATACCCTCATGCATCTCTGAAAAACCATAAACCATGAATCCATCCTATGCTACTTCCTATGAAGCCTGACGCAATTGTAGTCGCCTAAGCCATGTTGTGACTTAGCATTAGGATGTTTTCTTTTTGGGTGTTCATACCCGTTTTTCCCTGTTTCTATTGCTGTGCTGTTGCTGTAACTCATACCCAACTTTTGCTGAGTCGAAGACTAGTTGAAGAGACAGGTTTTCAGGCTTGTGAGCAACTCTCCCAGGTGAGATATTTTGTTGGGAAGTGAGTTCTCCTGGAAGGGAGTCCCATAGAAACTATAGTACTCTAAGACTTCTGGTCCAACATGTTGCTGAAGCCCAAGGTAAGGGAAGTGTACTAGTCGATGGACTTGTATTAGTGAAGGTGTATCCTCCTGGGGTGGAGCAGACGTGTGGGGAATGAGGGTCTGTGGGTTGTGGGCATAAGTGGCTCCTGGGATAAAATATCCTTCCTATTTATTTGTGAAACTTCCTTTTTGTCCTTGCCAATCCTAGAATTACCTTCCCCAGTGGAGTTTAGTCCCAGCTCGGGGGTGACCTACTATTGAGCATGATGAGAAGTGCGGTCTAAGGCTGGGAGGTTCATGGAAGGGCTGCACGCAGTTGGTGGATTTACTCTAGATAAAAGACAAGTATCATTGCTGTGCTTAATTATGTATTTTATGCATGTTTTGTAATGCTTGTATGTTTTCATGTATTCCGTTGCATGTATGAATTGCTGTTAATTCTATTTAAGTCTGTATGATGGCAATAACTCTATGTTAAATGTGTTAAATTCATTAAAATGCATATATATTATATAAGTTGTAAATTCCACGTGGTATCATTACCTGCTCTCTGGAGGGACATGAATGTTACAATATGGTATCAGAGCTTTTAAGTCTAAGTTAAGGTTGTGTTGGTAGCGTTGCCCGGCCTGGTGGAGGGTTGGGTATGTTACAATATCAGAGCATGGTTACAATGCTGAGCCTGGATGGGCCATGATAGTGGTTAACGAGACAAATATTTCAGAGTGAATTTTTTTTGAAAGGGACAAAACTCGAGGTTCAGAGTGTCCCTTGGTGCAAGGAGTGCGTCGACAGAGTTTTTGACTCAAAAATCTTAGGAGAGATAGATTTTTTTTCTCGTGAAGGGATGCGAAGATATTTTGCAAGGAGTGCACATATCCAAAATTTGGCTAAGTGTCAAAGCAACCCTCTAAGGAGAAATGGGTTCGAGAAACGAAGCTTAGGAGGAGGAGCGACAACAGTCGTTAGATCTGTTGTTGGAAGGAGTCTGGACTGTTAGATTCATGTACAGGAAAGCAAAGGAAAGTCACTTCAGAGGATTTCAGGTGTGGAGTGTGAAAAACTCCCGAAGTCATGAAGGTTGAAGTAGATCACAACCATCCGTTGCGAAGGACACACAACAAGAGATCATGTACTTCAGGTGGAAGTAATTCGGGAGGAGGCAAGTGCTGTGATTTTGAAACTCCCGAAGCCGAAGTGCCGAAGTCACTCATAGCCGTTGATTGTGAAGGAGGACATGCATCAGTAGATCATGAACTCCGAGGGAAAGTGCTCCGGGAAAAAGTGAGTGTAGAGGAGTTGAAACTCCCGAAGTCTAAAGCTCTGAAGCCCAAAGAGCCGAAGTGGTGAGTCATGATGACGTCACCTGGAGGTGACATGGATACATGGGATGTGTGCCACGTGTCAGTGGGTTTCGAACCATGGAAGGTTGAAATGGATTTTCGAACGCGGTGCGTGTCACCCATCTAAATGGGCCACGTACCAGCTAGTTGTATTCCTCCATGTGGCATCCTGTATGAGCAGGGTTAGTGGGGTCAAGGTTAGGTAACGTAGTTAAAGGTCAGAGGACCCAAAATGGAGTTCATCACGATACATCAAGATCAATGGCCAGAAGGAATTGCGGGGACCCAAGTTGCATGGAAGTTAATTATCCAAGGTAGTCTCGCAATCCAAACTGTGGTTTCACCAACGGGTTACGTGTCAGTGTCAGAAGAATTGCAGGATGAAAGGTGGGTTACTCCAAACCACCATTGCATGCCCCTGCAATTGGAAAACGTTAAGTGATGGGACGTAATGATGTCACCAAAGGTGATTGTGAATGTTCGGATATTAACAGTTCAGATGTGAGGATGCGAGATCCTCTGAAGCTCCGAAGTCCCGAAGACCCGAAGTCTTGGAACTCAGACACCTGAGGTTCCATAGTGAGTGTCAGCCATTGGATGCTGGGTAGATGTGGACTATTGATACACTCTACTTCTCGAGTTTCGGTAACTTGGAACTCCAAGGGATTGTTGTGTTGTGCTTTGAAAATTTCTGAAGCCGAAGGCTCGAGTAAGCACCTTTTGAATTAGTGCTTGGTCACGACCCATGATCACATGGGTTAGGGACTGAGAGGAAGGGGCTAGTGACCAAAAATTATTATAGATCAGAGAAGAGCTTGGAAAGAAAATTAAATCTGAACATTTTTCTTAAATCATATTGGTTTATGAATGCTGTGGGAATTTTTAAGGATTGATGGCCTGACAAATTCCGGTTGATTGCACGTTGTGTTTGTAGAGTTCAATGAGTGTCAGGACCACAACGAATTGCCACTGAGTACAGAGAAATGGATGAGGCACATAATGCTTCCAGTTCAGAGAATGAATTAAAAGGAATGGATTGCCATTCAGGAGTAGAAGAATCAAACTCCAATGGGCACAAAGAGAGATGGACAAAGAAGAGCATATGATGAAAATCATTGAACGGTTGCAGAAAGATGCCCAGGATAACCGAGCTGATAACAAAAATATCATGAAAGCCACGGATCAACAGAGAAAATTCAACTTGAAGTTGAAGCAGAGTCTGGAAAGAATCGAAAATAAGTTGGATAAGGAGAGTGACTCAAGAAAAAAAGGTAGTCGCAAGAACCTTGAGAGGAAAAGGAGATCAAGAAGCATTAGTAGGAATCATCGTCACTCCCCAAAACATTCCAATAAGGAGTCACACAGTAGTTCAAGCCCATCTCCTACCAGAAAACATAGGAGATCTGGAGTGGATTAACTGAAGGGTGAAATGAACAAGATTAAACCTCCTACTTTTGATGGAGAACACAAGAAAGATGAAGATGTCGAGACTTGGCTGCTGGGCATGAGGAAATATTTCCAACTGCAGAACTATTCTTCTCATGTAGAGGGAAGAATTTCCATTTGCCAACTTAAAGGAAAGGCATCCGTATGGTGGGATCAGCTTGTGCAAGTACAACACGTCAGAGAGAAGAATGTTACTTGGAGGGAGTTCCAGAAGCATTTTGAAAATAAGCACTTAACTAAGAGATACTACAACATAAAGATGAAAGAGTTATTTTAACTCAAGCTGGGAAACATGACCATTGATGATTATGAATGAAGGTTTTTGGAATTGTTTAAGTATGTTCCTTTCATCAAGGACGAGACTGTCAAAATTCAAAGGTATTTGAATGGACTGCCACCTTCCATCAGTGACAAGATCCAATATGATGACCCAAAGACTATGGAAGAAACTATAAGGAGAGAAAAAAGCTTATATGATCAACAAAAAGAAAAGCCTACTTTCCAAAAAACTTGGGAAGATAAGAAGAAGTTTAAGAGGGAGCAGAGGAAAAAGGGAATCAAACCAGCATGTTTCAGGAATATCCCTCAAGGACAGCCGAGTTTTAGAGAGTCCAAGAAGGATGAAGTAGGTGGACAAATGCCAAGACAACCACCTATGGAATGTTGGGGCTGTAAAGGAAATCACAGGTACAGAGATTGCCCCCACAAGAATGAGAAAGTGAGAACTGTTCACAATGTTCAACAGGAAGAAACAGTGGAGGACATGGGCAATAGAGTACCAAGGATATACGCAGCCCTGGACAACAAGAAAGAATAATATCAGTCGCACATGATTGAAGTGGAAGGTATGATCAACAACTATGCCTTTACTATTTTAATTGATTCAGGGGCTAGTCACAGTTATGTAGATCCTAGAGTGGTGGAAATTTTGCAATTGTCGAGAAGAAAACATGGAAAATCTTGGTTAGTGCATTTGTCTACAGGAACCAAGAGAAAGGTTATGGAATTGGTTAAGTCTTGTCCAGTGGACATGAACGGACTGAGCACAAGAGATGAATTGAACATTTTACCTTTAGGTTCCTATGACTGTCTAATTGGGATGGATTGGTTGGACCAACACCATGCCATCTTGGACTGTCGTAAGAAGGCATTCAATTTCTTGGATGAGGAAGGGAATTAGAGAACAGTCCAAGGAATTCTCAGGGAAGTTACTGTTAGAGAAATCTCAACAATGTGGCTAAAGAAGTGCTACAGGAAAGGCTGTCAATTATTTGTAGCCCACTTGGAGGAAGCACCCGAGGATAAGGTGTCAAAGATCGAAGAGCATGTAGTATTAAAAGATTTTGAGGATGTATTCCAGGAGGTACCAGGACTACCCCCAAAAAGAGATATTGACTTTTCTGTAAACTTGATGCCTGGAGCAACTCCAATATCAAAATATCCTTATAGAATGAGTACACTAGAGCTGAAATAACTGCAATTGTAGCTTGAAGAGCTTCTGAAGAAGGGATATATATACCCAAGTGTGTCACCTTGGGGAGCCCCAGTCCTATTTGTGAAGAAGAAGGATGGGACATTGATATTGTGCATCGATTTCAGACAGATGAACAAAGTTACTGTTAAGAACAAGTATCCTCTGCCAAGGATCGATGATCTCTTTGATCAGTTGAAGGATGCCAAGATATTTTCAAAAATAGATCTTAGGTTAGGATACCATCGGGTAAGATTAAAGGATGAATACATCAACAAGAACACCTTCAGAACAAGGTATGGTCATTATGAATTCACAGTGGTGCCATTTGGGTTTTCGAATGCACCCGTTGTTTTCATGTGTTTAATGAATGGGGTATTAAGGGAATATCTAGACAAGTTTGTCATAGTATTTTTGGATGACATCTTGGTGTATTCCAAGTCAGAGGAAGAGCATGAACAACATCTGAGGATGGTGTTGCAAGTTCTAAGAGAGCACCAACTGTATGCAAAATTGAGCAAGTGCTCATTTTATCAAAAGAAAATCCATTACTTGGGGCATATCATTTCAAAGGATATGATAGATGTAGATCCTGAGAAGATAGAAGCCATCAGGGAATGGTCAATGCCAAAGAATGTGACAGAATTCAAATCCTTTATGGGTCTAGCTGGCTATTACAGAGGGTTCATTGCGGGGTTCTCAAGGATAGATCACCTCATCACTTCCTTGCAAAGGAAGGAGAATAAGTTTTAGTGGATAGAAGAATGTGATAGAATATTCCAATGATTGAAGCAATTGTTAACCAATGCTCCAATCCTAAGGATTGTAGATCCGAATGAAGATTTCATAGTGTGCATAGATGCATGAAAAGAAGGACTGGGAGGATTCCTCAGCTAGAATGGATTTGTAATATGTTATGAGTCTAGGAAATTGAAAGAGAATGAAAAGAACTATGCAACTCATGATTTGGAGTTGGTGGCTATTGTTCACGCTCTAAAGAAATGGAGGCATTACCTCATGGGAAGGAGGTTTGAAATGAGGATAGAACATAACGGTTTGAAGTATTTGTTTGATCATCCAACCTTGAATGCTAGGCAGAGTAGGTGGTTAGAATTCCTTAGTGAGTATGATTTTGATATAAAACATATCAAATGAAAGGAGAACAAAGTGGCTGATGCACTCAGTGGGAGAGTGCATGAACTACATGCTACAACCATTACCATGTACCAAACTGGCATTAAGGGAAAAATTTTGGAAGCTACAAATGTAGATTTGCAGTACATGGAGTTGGTAGCAAAGCTACAACATGGTAAGATGCTACAGAAAGTGGAAAATTATAAATTAGAGGCTGATGGAATACTTCTTTACAAAAACAAAATTTATGTACCTAATGTCTAGGACTTGAAACTTATGATTTTGAATGAAATGAATAATGTGTCTTATGTTGGGCACCCCGGATATTAGAAAATTGTGGCAATAATCAAGAGCCATTAATTTTGGCCAGGTATTAAAAAGGAAATTGCAGAATACATCGCTAGATGTATTAAATGCTAGAAGGTCAAAGCTGAGCATATGCACCCAAACGGGTTGCTACAGCCTTTACCCATTCCCGAGTGGAAGTGGGAGGTAGTGACAATGGATTTCATTACAGGATTTCCTAGAACAAGCAAGCATCATGATTCAATCATGGTGGTGGTGAACAAGCTTACGAAAGATGCCCATTTTATTCCATTAAAGACTACTCACAAGGCAGCTAATGTTGTTGATATATTTATGAGGGAAATAACACGATTCCATGATGTTCCCAAGATAATTGTGTTTGACAGAGACCCAAAATTCACCTCAAATTTCTGGAAAGGGTTACTCAAGGGGTTCAGAACGAATATGAAATTCAACATTTCTTATCATGCTGAGTCCGATGGGAAGACAAAGAGGGTGAACCAAGTGATATAAGACATGTTAAGGATGTATGTGATGGACAAACCATCTAAATGGGAAGACTACCTACACTTGGTAGAATTTGCCTACAATAATGGGTATCAAGCATCACTAAAGATGAGCCCGTTTGAATCACTTTAAGACAGAAAGTGAAACACTCCAGTAAGCTGGGATAACCCAGCTGATAGAGCAATGGTCGGGCTAGAGTTGCTCAAGGAAATGGAAGAAAAAATGCTGAAGATTAAGCAGAATTTGAAAGCTATCCAAGACAGACAAAAGAGTTATGCTGATAAGAACATGACCCACATGGAGTTTAAAGTGGGTGATCATGTTTTCCTGAAAGTGAAAGCTAACAGAAGTTCCCTAAAGATGGGAAACTGTTCAAAGTTGGTAGCCAAATTTTGTGGACCATTTGAAATCCTAGAAAGGATTGGACCAGTTGCATATATGCTTGCATTGCCTGCATCCATGAATATACATAATGTGTTTCATATTTCATTTCTTAAGAAATATACACCTAATGCTAATCATGTAATCGATTGGAATGTGATTTAGGTGGAGCAAGAAGGCGTCTTGCAGGTGCATCCGGTGCGTATACAGGACCAGAAAAGCAAGTAGCTCCAGAATCGAGCCATAGGGCTTGTAAAAGTCCAGTGGACTTGGTACGGTCCCGAGGATGCAACATGGGAGCATGGAGATGCTATGTGGAAAGAGTACCCACATCTTTTTGAAGATTTTGAAAATCTTGTTGTTGTTTTGTAAATAAGTTGCACTAAGGACAGTGCAAAAATAATGGGAGGGGATTGTAATACCCCAAGGCCAGACCCCTTCTGAATTGTGATTTTTCTTATAGGCTGGTGACCCAAGTGGTTATAAGGTGAAAGACTTATGTGTTTATTAGTCTGGTGAGCCAGATGCCAAGGCCAATGAGCCTGATTTTTGTATATGTAATTATGCAGAACATTAATTAAAATATAAACACTGTTGTGTGTAGACCGACCACGAAGAAGAGTTATGGGGGACTAAGCTCCACTAGGTAGGGTAAGGAAGTGGGGGATAAGTATTTGGGCCTAGGGGCTAAGCTAGGGGTTTACCTCTAGAGGAATAATATTTTAATATTATTTCCTGAAGACTAAGGTGAACATGATATGTTTTTGTTATCCTAAGTTTCTGGAAAGTGGGACATAGGCTAAATGGAGCGCATGCAGCTCCATGAAGACAAGTGTTGACCTGGGCTCATGCAGTTAAAAACTGAAGCATCAGCTAAGTTGGGGGTTCACAAGTCATTCTTCCATCCTTTGCCTGAGTTCGTCCTGCCATTCTTCCATCCTACATCTAAACCCGAGACCTCTATCATTTGACCTCTGCATACCCTCACGCATCTCTGAAAAACCAGAAATCGTGAAGCCGTCCTATGCTGCTTCCTGTGAAGCCCAATGCAATTGTAGTCGCCTGAGCCATGTTGTGACTTAGCATTAGGCTGTTGTCTTTCTGGGTGTCCATACCCATTTTTCCCTGTTGCTGTTACTGTGTTGTTGCTGTCACCTGCACCCGACTTTTCCTGAGTCGAAGACTTGTTGAAGAGGCAGGTTGTCGGGCCTATGAGAAACTCTCCTAGGTGAGAGAGTTTGCTGGGAAGTGATTTCTCCTGGAAGGGAGTCCCGTAGCAGCTACAATACTTTGAGACTTCTGGTCCAGCCTGTTGTTGAAGCCCAATGTAAGGGAGGTGTACTAGCCGACGAACTTGTATTAGTGAAGGTGTATCCACCTAGGGTGGAGCAGGCATGTGGGGAATGAGGGTTTGTGGGTTTTGGGTGTAAGTGGCTCCTGGGATAAAATATCCTTCCTGTTGCTTTGTGAAACTTCCTTGTTGTCCTTGCCAAGCCTAGAATTCCCTTTCTTGGTGGAGTTTAGTCCCAGCTCGGGGGTGACCTATTACCGATCGTGATGAGCAGTGCGGTCTAATGCTAGGAGGTTCAGGGAAGGTCTACACGCAGTTGGTGGATTTACTCCAGATAAAAGATAAGTATCATTACTGTGCTTAATTATGTATTTTATGCATGTTTTGTGATGCTTGTATGTTTTCATGTATTCTGTTGCATGTATGAATTGATGTTAATTCTATTTAAGTCTGTATGATGGTAGTAACTCTATGTTAAATGTGTTAAATTCATTAAAATGCATATATATTATATAAACTGTAAATTTCATGTGGTAGCATTACCCAGTCTCTGGAGGGTCGAGGATGTTACAATATGGTATTAGAGCTTTAAAGGCTAAGTTAAGGTTGTGTTGGTAGCATTTCCCGACCTGGTGGAGGGCTGGGGATGTTACAACACTCATCTTAGGGAAAAGTGTGAGTTAAGAAAGTAGGGAAAAGAAGAAAATTTGTATGGAGAGGGGGAGGGAGTTTTATGCATAAGAATTAAAGGAAAACAAGGGGATTCAAGTGCTAGAGCTTGGAGGCAAGGATAGTGGGAATGATAGTGGACACTTTGGAATTGTTGGAAGGCATGAAGAAGCAGGTTGTCATGTAATATCCCTAGGCCGAACCCAATTGTAAATGTAAAATGAAAATGTACTTAAGCTGGTGAGTTGTTGATATCATTTTTTTGTATGTACCTATCATGGCATAGTGTGCGCATGTACTGTGCAGTAAAATGAGGAAGTGTGCACATTCCAGGATATCGTGTGCAACATCTTAAGTGCATGCAATATTGAAGCCAACGAGCCTTTGTGTATATGCTATGTTTTATAGGCTGGTGAGCTCGTTTTGTGATGATTAGGCTGGAGAGCCTAGATGCTAAAGGCCAGTGCACCTATTTTTGTATATGTCTCATCATTAATATAAAATACATCGCTGCGTGCAAAACAACCACGATAAAAGAGTATGGGGGACTAAACTCCACTAGTTAGGGAAAGGCATGGGCTAAAAGTTAAGGAAAAGGGGCTAATCTAGGGAGCTTAAGCTAAAAAGGAATATTATATTAATATTTCTTAAATATAAAGTATGGATAATTATTTTATCCTAAGTTCTAAAGATGGGGACAAGTGGGCCAAAGTAGCTCCCAACATGACAAGTGTCAAGTTGGGGACATGCATACATATTGTTTGGAGTTAGTTCATTTCGGATCATTCTTTCCAGCACTTTCTTCCATCATTCAGTCATCCAGTCATTCATCGATGAGCATTCACTCACTCAATCAACTATCTTCTGTACCTTCATGTCATTGTATCTGAATCTGTATCCATACCCATACTGGTTTGTGTAGATGGTTAGCTTGGGATCTGGACTGAAGAAGAAGGTTATCAGGACCATGGGATATTGAAGAGGCGGGTTGTCAGGCATGTGAGAAATTTCTCTCCAGGTGATAGAATTGTTGGGGAATTAATTTCCTGAAGGTGATAAACTACAACTACAGGGCTCTGAGACTTTCTATCCATCCTGTTGCTGAAGCCCGGAAAGGAAGTGGGGTAGCTGAAGGACTGCTAAGTAGAGAAGGGGCACACTTTCTGGGTGGGACATGCATGTGGGGAATGAGGGACTGTAGGCTGTTAGTTTGCATTGGCACATATGAATGAGTCTTTCCTGTTGTCTATGAACCATTAGCCTGGTTAGGAATACCTTTACTCAGGTGGAGTTTAGTCCCAACTCGGGGATGACCCACTGCTGAGAGTGATGAGCAATGTGGTCTAAGGTTGGGAAGTTTGTGGAAGGTATTCATGTAGTTGGTGATATTCTTACCAAGATAAGTGTCAACTGTGTGATAAATTTACATGCTGCATTATTATTTACATGTTTATTTTTATGGGTTTATCCAATGTGTGCTTATAACTGTCTTTATATTAATGGGCATTTCCTGTATATGTTTACTGTTATTTCAATATGAATCTATGCATTTATAGTATGCATTTCTCTGTTTACGTTATATATATATTTTTGCAAGAGCTCTGTGTGTATATATTTTAATTGCATGCAGTTGGAAAAATTTATGTGGCATAGCTCAGTTGGATGTTGGGTATGTTACAGTATGTTCCGCAGAGATAAATAAAGTGTTCTCTCATGTATTGTGGCTCGACCTGGGTGGCCGGGGACATTACAATATTGTATCAGAGCCTCATTTTTCGAGATCTTGGATGGGCTGAGCAAGTCGAGTTGAAGCGAAATGTCACAGAGGAGTGATTTTGAAATGGCCAAATTTCAGTTTGTAGAGCGCCCATGGTAAAAAGTAACATCAATTGGGCATAATTGGGAAAAGTCCCCAATTTCTATTGCTAAATTCATAGTAAAATCGAGAAATTCGGCCAAGTGGTGAGATATTCTTGAGTTAATATCTATTCTAGCAAATTTAGACCTGAAATTGGTCGAATTTGAAGTTATAGTGAAGCCATAACAGATAGAGCGAATTTTATAATTAAAATTCTCAATTCCTGAATTGATTTTAGGTAAATTCGTTCAAGAAATGTCAACCCACAACAATTTGTTGTTGCATAGGTTGAATTGGTATTATTGGGGTGAAATTGAGCAAATTTTGTGGTTGCAGAATGACTATGGTAAATTGGGGGAAAAGTTAGGAAAAAGCCCCAATTTCTGCAGCGGAATTAATGAGGAATTGATGCGCATAAAAATGAATGTGTGCAGATGGGAACACTAAAAAGGCATGTTGTGCAGTAAAAATCTCGTGATATGTAAATATTGGCGTCGTGCGGAAAAATGTTAGTGTGCGGGTGCACGCACTAAATTTTGGCGCCGCACGGAAAAATGTGGTGTGCGGGTGCACACGCTAAATTTAACATTGCGCGGTATGCATACGCATAATAAGGTGCGCACAGTGTGCACACACATAATAATGGCATGCGTGGTGTGCGCCGTATTGGAAAAGTGCAGAGAAACTTTGTTGCTGTGCATGCAATGTGGGTATATATTGTCACACGACAATTTAGTTAGTGGTGCACGCAGAGTTTTGGGTGCACGGTCGGGGCGTACTAAACTCTGGCATGGTGCATCGCATAGAGTGAAATGCGCATGTAATATCAGCACACAATACAAAAAAAAAAAAACTACGTGTAGCAGGTAATAGTGCAAGAACCAAAACTGCACACAGTGGATAGTGGCGCGTGGCATAAAAGTAGTGCACGCCAGTTAATGGCGCGACAAAGAAGTGATGCATAGTGGTTATAGGTACGCGAAGCAAGATTTACCTTGTGGTGTTGTTGCAAATGATATATATGGGTGTACAGGTTGAAATTTGTGCACGTGAAGTCGTTTGGAGGGTGAACAACAACAGAAAACCAACAATTTTCTGCAACATTTTATACTAGTTGAACGTCATCTTTTTGCAACGCATTTTTGAGGCCCTTAAGAGTGTTTTTAGCTACTCAAAAACCACGACAACAGAGTGCACCAAGGTGCAATTGTCTTTTCATCTCAAATAAAAGAGCTTGGAGAGAGATTTCTAATGGTGTAAACCGTTTGTCAAATGGAGCTTTTATGAGAAAGTTACAGCACAAACAGTGAAGGGTAAATTTTAAGACCCATCTAACTTCCAAGAACCATAACTTTCTGCTCCAGAATCAGATTGAGGTGCAGGAGCAGTCAATGGAAATCTATTGAACCATAGAATATATTACTAGAGCTCAATTAAATATTTTGGCATGCTAAAAATGTTTAATATGGAAAATAAGGAACATGTAGCATTCCAGACCAAAAACACGAATTGGTCTAGAACTTCAATAGGCTGTAACTAGTAGCCTAGAACCCAGAATGAGGTGTAACTTGGAAAAAATGTCCATAATATGTATATGAGGAATCCCAATTGAGATCCTATGAAAAATCCAATGGAGTAGGTGCAAAAATGCATAATTACAGCGTAGAGTTGTGCCAAGTGGATGTGTGAACATAAAAATTAATGAGCAATTTTCAAATAACCATAAATTTTAGCTCAAGACTTAGAATTGAGCATGGGAGCAGGTGCTGGAAAGGTCTTGGACTCTAGAATATAATTATTCACATAGAAAATTGATCCAGGCATTCAAATTTTTGGGAAATCAGAAGAAAGAATTCTGATATATTATTGAACCAGAATGGTTCATATTTTTCATGAAATTGTTGAAACAATTAGCCTGACAAAGTTTTGTTGGCTGCACATTTTGCAAAATTAACAACAAATAGATCAGATAAAGATCAACAAAAATTCCAGAGGAATGGAAGAGGCACAAGGAAATTACATCCAGGAAGATGAAATCAGAGGGATGGATGTCCATTTGGGCATTGAAGGAACAAACTCCAATGGACATGGAGAAGGAAGGGATGAAAACATGAATATGGTAGAGACCATTAAAAATTTGCAGAAGGATGTCCAAAGCCATAAAGATGATAATGAAAGGATTATGAGAGTCAAGGAACAATAGGATGACTTCAACATGAAGTTAATATAGATCTTGAACAAAATAGAAAATAAATTGGATAAGGAGAGTGGCTCAAGAAAATTAGGAAGTCACAAGTCTCCTGATGAGAAAATAAGAACAAGAAGTGTTAGTAGACATCAATACCACTCCTTGAGGCATTCCAATAAGAGAGCACACAACAAATCAAGTCCATCCTCTATCAGGAAGCATAAGAGTTTTGGGGTAGATGAACTGGGAGGAGAAATGAACAAAATGAAACCTCCTATATTTGATGGTGAGCACAAGAAGGATGAAGATGCAGAGACATGGCTGTTGGGCATGAGAAAGTATTTTCAATTACATAATTATTCTTCTCATGCAGAAGGAATTATTTCCATCTATCAACTCAAGGGAAAGGCATCCACGTGGTGGGATCATCTTGTGCAGGTGCAACACATTAAAGAGAAAAATGTTACTTGGAGGGAATTCAAGAAGTACTTCGAGAAGAAATACTTGAATAAGAGATACTATGACAAGAAAATGAAAGAGTTCTTTGAACTGAAGCTTGGGAGTATGAACATAGATGAGTATGAGAGAAGGTTTTTAGAACTGCTGAAATATGTCTCTTTCATAAAGGATGAGATAGTTAAGATTCAAAGGCATTTGAGTGGATTTACATCATTTATTAGTGACAAAATATAGTATGATGATCCCAAGACATTGGAGGAGATCATAAGGCAAGATAAATGCCTATATGATCAGAAAAAAACAATGCCATCTTTCCAAAAAGCTTGGGAAGACAAAAAGAAATTCAAGATGAATTAGAGGAAGAAGGGATATAAGCCACCATTCTTCAGAAATAATACTTAGGGGCAACCAACTTCTAGATAACCCAGAATGATTTAGACAGGGGGTCAAAGGCCAAGGCAACCACCTATTCAATGTTGGGGTTGCAAAGGAGACCATATGCTCAGAGATTGTCCTCACAGAGGTGAAAATATCAAGACTGTCCACAATGTACAACAAGATGAAACAATGAAAGACATGGGAAGAAATGTACCAAGGATTTATGCAGCTCTGGAAAACAAGCAAGCAGAGTATCAATCAGATATGATTGAAGTGGAAGGTATGATCAACAACCAAACCATTGCTATTTTAATTGATTCAGGAGCTAGTCATAGTTATATAGATCCTAAGATGGTGGAAATTTTTCATTTTCCAAGAAACAAGCATGGAAAATCTTGGTTGGTGTAGCTCGCTACCGGAGCCAAAATAAAATTTAATGAGATGGTTAAGTCATGTCTTATGAACATGAATGGACTGAACATTAGGGAAGATTTGAACATCTTACCTTTAGGTTCCTATGACTGTCTATTTGGGATGGACTGGTTGGACTAACATCATGCTATCCTAGACTGTAATAAAAAGGCATTTACTTGATTGGATGAGGAAGGGAGATGAAGGAGAGTGCAGGGAATTCCCAAGACTGTAACCATCGGAGAAATTTCAACATTGCAGCTGAAGAAATGTTACAGAAAAGGGTGTCAAATATATGCAACTCATATGGAAGAGACACCTAAAGATAAGGTGCCAAATTTGGAAGATCATGCAGTCCTGGAAGATTTTGAAGATGTGTTCAAAGAGGTACTAGGACTACCCCCAAAGAGAGACATTGATTTATGTATAAATTTAATGCCTGGAGCAGATCCAGTGTCAAAGACTGCTTACATAATGAGTACACCAGAGATGAATGAGTTGCAAATGTAGCTTGAAGAAATTCTGAAGAAGGGGTATATATGCCCAAGTGTGTCACCTTGGGGTGACCCAGTCTTGTTTGTGAAGAAGAAATATGGGACATTAATATTGTGGATTGATTTTAGACAGTTGAATAAAGTGACTTGAAAGAACAAGTACCCTCTACCAAGGATTGATGATCTCTTTGATCAATTGAAGGATGCAAAGATATTTTCAAAGATAGATCTCAAGTCAAGATACCATCAGGTAAGGATTAAAGAGGAAGATATCAACAAGACTGTATTCATGACAAGGTATGGACATTATGAGTTCACAGTGGTGGCATTTGGGTTGTCAAATGCACCAACTATTTTCATGTGCTTAATGAATGGTGTTTTCTGAGAATATTTAGACAAGTTTGTCATTGTATTTTTGAATGACATTCTTATATATTCTAAGTTAGAAGAAGAGCATGAACATCATTTGAGGATGGTGTTGCAAGTATTAAGGGAGCATCAGTTGTATGCCAAATTGAGAAATTTCTCATTTTATCAGAAGAAAATTCATTATTTGGGGCATATCATTTTAGAGGATGGGATAGAAGTGGATCCTGAGAATATAGAAACCATTAGAGATTGGTCAGTGCCAAAGAATGTGACAGAGGTTAGATCATTCATGGGCCTTGCAGGCTACTATAGGAGATTCATTGAATTATTCTCAAGGATTGCACACCCAATCACTTCCTTGCAAAGAGAGGGCGTGAAGTTTCAATGGACATTGGATTGTGAGAAGAGTTTCCAACACTTGAAGTAATTATTAACAAGTGCTCCAATACTAAGGATTGTAGACCCAAATGAATACTTCATTGTATGCACAAATGCATGTAAAGAAGGACTTGGTGGAGTCCTCAATCAAAATGGGTTTGTTATATGTTATGAATCAAGGAAGTTGAAAGAGCGTGAAAGACACTGTGCCACTCATGATTTGGAGTTGGAAGCCATAGTGCATGCCTTGAGGAAATGGAGACACAACCTCATGGGGAAGAGGTTTGAGATAAGAACAGACCACAATGGTCTGAAATATTTATTTGATCAACCAAATCTAAATGCTAGGCAAAGTAGATGGTTAGAATTTCTAAGTGAATATGACTTTGATATAAAGCATATCAAGGGGAAAGAGAACAAAGTGGCTGATGCACTCAGCAGAAGAGTGCATAAATTGCATGATACAACCATTATCATGTACCAATCAGATTTGAAAGACAAGATTTTAGAGGCTTCCAAATCAGATTTGCAATACAAGGAATTAGTGGCAAAATTACAACAAGGTAATTTGAAGCAAAAAATGGAAGAATACAAGCTAGATAATGATGAAATTCTGAAGTACAGGTGTTCGTGCTCTTTTCGTCAATGGGTGAGCAAAAAAGGAGCACTTACATGCCTAGTTGGGCTCTTCTAGTCATGACAGCTGTAATGCAAAAGGTTAGAAAGAAAACAATAAAGGTATCAACAAGAATTAAACAAAAACTAAATAACAATATGAGCATGAAACTAAAAACTA
>JASDQU010437008.1:0-32130 GCA_032191745.1 Picea mariana | reverse complement strand
TCAGGCTCAAAACATCCCGCTGCTGAAAATACAGGCCGAAAAATAAAAGCAACAAAATAAAGATACATGCTCAAAGGAGATTATTTATATACAATCCTAAACTAATAAAACACTTTACATGGGGCTAGGTGAAAGCAGATTTCCACCATAGCCATTCAAGCAGCTTCCTGGATAGAAGCTCCTTCCTTCTGTCAATGATCATCAACAGATGGTGTAACCATGACAACAGAATGGTTACACTCTTTGACTCCTCTTTACAGGCTGGAGTTGAGATGAAATAGGGCGGCTCCAAGGCATAGGGGAAATGCCACTCCATGTACTTGCTGTCAGGGTCATAGAATGAGTGGCCAATCCTGGAAAACTGGCGACAAATAGCCGCCTGTGCTACACAGTTATCCACCTGCGGCTGAATATTTCTAATAAGCATAGGTAGGAGGACAACTGACGCAGGCTCAATGATATCAGGTGGTGGCTGTTCGTTGATTGGCTCCGGATAGAACATGAAATGCGCGCTCAAATGTTCCTCTGGTTCCTCCTCCTCTTTTCTGTGCACTCCCCCATCTTGTAAAAAGGGAACGGTCTCCCAATACTTCTC
The DNA here is from genome assembly GCA_032191745.1 of Picea mariana. NCBI lineage: Eukaryota > Viridiplantae > Streptophyta > Pinopsida > Pinales > Pinaceae > Picea > Picea mariana. Next base: position 31,535 of record JASDQU010437008.1, on the reverse strand, counting down.
TTCAATCCCAAATGTAAATACATCATGGGAAATCTCATGAAGGAAGAAAGAACGATCCTCTTCCACAATGGCTTCCTTGTTTAAATCTAAGACAGCAGGCTCATTGGGGGTAGATGCTAACGCATCCAAAAAATCTTCAATAATCTCTTCAAAAGAGCTACTTAGATCATCTGCCTCGAAGACTGGAAAATCCTATTTGCTGCCTTCAGATTCCAATTTTGCACACTGGTGAGTGGGGAATATCGCCTGCACCACTAGTTCACTCAGAGCGCCATCCTCTTCCTTGGGAACTTCATCACTCTCATAACCCCTCCCCTGCTGCAGATGAATGGGGAGGAGAAAGGGCGAAGCTCTGACCTAGGTCATCAGGATCATCCTCATAGCCTACGTTCGAAATAGATTCATCCGGTATAGAGTTGTGGTATCCCTCACTACAGTTATGACAAACTAACACAGAGGGATAAAACTCTTGTTAATAGGCGATGAAAGCTGCATGAAACTCCGAGAGTGAAGAAATGCTAGCAGGGGGTAAAGAATGATACCATTTACGTGCATCCCTTGCTAACGAGAACATGAACATTTTCAATAATACATCCTCATGATGTATCTCCCACTGACGCATGAGTTCATGAAACTCACTGAGGTGCTGAGAAGGGTTGTCATCTTCATGCTTTCCAAATATGGGTAAATAATTTCCCCATTCATTCTGAGAGGGGACAACATTAGGAAAACCAGGAATAGTAGAAAAATTAAAAGGAGCAAACCTGCGAGCAAGGATTTTCTCCATATCGAACCAGTGGATTCGCGAATCAATCCTTGAATCATGGAGTCACCAGGTGAAAGATGCACAGCTTCCAATGTGTCTAGTCCTTGTTCACCATCAAAGGCCAGATCCTAACGTTGTTGTTACCCCAGGAAGCTTCTCAGGCTGAGAAAGTAGCTGCTGAAACCTTCTCGAGAAAGCTCCTTAGGGTCAGCTTTCAGGTGTGCTAACAGTAGCCACAGCTGAAACAGTGATGTGGAAACCTTGGAGTCGCCACAGTGGAGTCGCCATGTGCATAGTAGCAATCTTGAAGGGCTCTGATGTCTGATGCACCTTCAAAATTAGAGGCTCAATGTCGTTCTGCCCAGGGAAAATCTTCAACTTCGTCCCCGACAACGGTGCCAGAAATGTTAGCGTCAGAAGTCACTTCTGGATTGCTTGCAGGAGCAGAGCCCAATGCCCATCAGTTTTATGTCTTGATTTGATGAATGGGGTGATCGAATGGAAAAGACTCAAGAAGATATAGCTTTAACATAGGAGACTAGGCCTGGTATGTAAACAACAAGGGAGGTCTTGATCCAACTTCCGTCAGTAAATGGACTAAAGTGTGGTAGATGGACGACTTGTGAGAAAGGTGAGCAAGACTGCCTTGGGAAACATGCCTTCAGAAGCTTGGGGATGAAAAACTCAAGAGCCAATATCTTCTTGGTCCAGAGCTTCAAAGAGCTGAGGAGTGACTTGACTAGATCCTCCAATTCCAAGTCGTTCAACGTTAAGAAAATCACAGGAACCAATTAGAAACAATGTATAACAGCTACAACTCGACTAGATCCTCTAATTCCAAGCTGTTCTAACACAGTATACAAAGAGATGGAAAAGAAACTAACATCCATAAAGTAAGAAATCTCAAATGCCTTCTATATTAACCAGAGCGACCAACGCTTCATCAAAAATTTACAATCGGGAGCTTTTCTCAACCATTGATGCTTTACAAAATACAAAGACTGAGACTATATACTCAGAAAATTCGCCTAACAGCGGCGTGCTCAGTCATCCGAGGCTTGGTGTCCTTTCAGTCGAATTCGGACAGATATCCTTCGTCAGACGCCATCTTAACTGTGCATGGCTCCTGTGAGGGGAGTAGCTGAGCCATTAAGAGCCAAGTTAGCGTGTGCAGACCTCCTCTAGCTAATCGAGGACTGGGCATGGCCTCTTTGGAAAAAATGGTCCACAGGACCCCCTCGAGCAGACCGCTGGCCAGGCCCTCCATACCTCACACTTAAAGAATGAGGAGAGGTTTCAACCACCCCTTCTTGCCTTCATTTACTCCAAGCGAAGACTAGGATCGAGGTCGGGTCTGATGGCAACTGGAGGTCGTGACGGGCCTCTCTGTGACTGAAACCCGATGCCTTTGGCCCCTTTTGCGCAACTCATTTCTTTCCCAAGTGACCATGGGCTGTGACCCTGTGCTTATTCCCAAGGCACTTTCGACGTTCGCGAATGGGAAGGAGCTAATCCTTGTTTCTTGAAATCGTGATGAGCGAAACGCCGAGATGGCTTAATTTGATGCCACGCGTCCCTCTAGATCTGACGGTTCTGAACTCTCCCGACGATGCCGTGGGCTCGGGTCCTGGATGCTCTCGTCACTTCGCGCATCGAGGATATGAGGGAGCTTCTCATTGATATTGTGGGCCTGCCTTTGGGTGCTTTCGGTGCTTTGGGGTTCGGGTTTTTGAGATGTACAATGACATAAAACCTTCACCCTTTGAATTCGCGACTGCCGAAAAGCCGAAGCGACTAGGTCTCGCGCCATGCGTCCTTTGGATGGACGACTGCTACTCTTACCTGCATACAATATGGACGTGATCTATTTGTGCTAATTTCGGTGAAACTCTGCTATCGATGATTTCCCACTGGCCGCTGATCTGCTCCTATGGATGAATCTGGACCATCGTCATTATAATTTCACTCGCTTACTGGCTTGGAAGCTTGAAACGAGATTTTTCCATGCTGCGCTTGGGCGCTTCTCCTACGACTTGCAGATTTGAATACTTGTGCCCCAGACAAGAAATGTTACTAACATTATCTTCAGAATCCTTCTCTAATTACAGACTTAGAATTACAAAGTAGTGTGTTGTACGAACTCTTGGATCTGGACTCATGTCACAGATCTCCAGTTCTCAAAACTGATAGATCCCATTCATTACAGACTCAAGACTTGACTTAACTCGACTTAAAACAATCAACAAATAATCCGACTGGGTAACAACAACAAGAATGAATAAATCAATCGACTCAACCACAACCCGACTAACCCTTTTACAATTATGTTTATCCCTATATATAAGCTAGGTTGTGTCTTCCTTCTCGACTTGCACTCTTTCTTGTTCTGTTGCAACCATTTGTTGCTTAGCTGGCGTTGTGCTGAATTTCATAACTGCTTTCTGTTTCTCTTTCTCCAGGCCTATGATGAAGCTTGCGCAACTCATGCTCATTCAAAACTTACACAATTCCTTATCCAAAAATGAAGGGCCCAACAGGATCCAACCACAATCCTTGACTCGCCCTCGAGTCAAGCGCTTGGTTCTTTCACATCCTCCAGGAGCATCTGCTGTTTTCCCTTGTCCTTCTTTTCTTATTCCTTGGGATCTTCTGTTTGTGATTTCTCTTCTTTTACCTCTTCAAACGAAGGGCCCAAATTTGGTACTAACTCTAAGGCTCGCTGTTTCACTCCTTGAAATATTCCAACTTTGTCCTGCCATTTCCAGGCGAGGAGTGATGCCTCTGTAAGAAACTGTTGGGTCGTCTCTTTGCTATATTCCTTTGGCTTGGCCTTGACCAACAAGTTCCACTCGGAATCTGATGTTGCATCAACTTGATGCATTTTCATGTAGGCTTCAACAAGTCTTTCCTGCACTTTTTCTAGTTTGCGCTGGAATTGAAGTTTGTCATGCTATTTCTATATCCTGCATGTTTACGCGACAAACTCTTCCTTCCTTGCAACATCGACAGATCTCTCATCCTCCTGGAGCCTTTTCTCTAATTGGTCCATTGATGCTTGGATTAATCCAAATAATTGTGTCACTGGCCACTGTACCAGGTCGACAGATGAAGCAGCTGCATCACTCAGTGCTCGTGTCTGCAGTGGAAGTCCACTAGCGATTGAATGGTCCAAGCAAGTTTCTACCTCCTCATCCATTGGTGGTGCTGGTGCGATCCTCAACCTTAGCATTGTGGGAAAAAGAGTCAAACCCTTTGTTATAACTATGCAGAGTTGCATCAATTCGACGCATTGCCGAGGGTTCTGTAGGACCCGCTCCATTTGTGCTCGCGTGGATGTCGTATCCTGCCTGGTTGTTGTATCTGGTTCATTCTAAGCATCTGGTATCTCCATCTCTTTCGATGTTTCTGCTTCATGCACCTTGATTGCTTGGGCACCCTCACTCTTGGCTGGTGAGGTGATTGCTGGTTGCTTTCGGCTTCCAGCTCCTCTCTAGTTCAGGTGTCTTTTTCTTGCGCTGAAGACTTAGGCTACTGTTCCTGGGTGTCTGGATTCGGATCATTCAACTTCATGCTCGGCTCTCATACTTTGGGGTATGGACCAGAAAATTTTGATTTTGGTTTGGGTGACGCTTGGGTTATTCCTGGGAGTCCTCGCTTTACTACTTCTGGCTGATCGACCTGCATCAACTCTGGGGTTGTGGTCTGGGGTGGATTGGTGGTGGAGGGGTTTGGTGATTGGGGTGGTGGAGGTGATGGAGGGTGCTCAGTGATCCAGGTGGATATCGATGGCCACCCACCTTTTCCAGCTAGCTCAAAACAACTTTCTAGCAATTTTGATAATTTACTATTTTTAGCAGTTTTTTAGGTCCTGAACTTCCGGAGCCGTTTTGAGGCCCTAAACGACGTTTTTTGGGGTATGTTGTGGTCGCAAAATTTCACCATGAAATTTTGTGCGACTATTGTAGTCCTTAGATAGATCTTTCCAATGGGTTATCATACGCCTAAAACAGAGATCGTATGCAAAAGTTATGACCCCGAGAAGTTGATGTACTGACTTACCCAAACGGGGCCCACATGACTTTTGGCGCTTCATCTCCTAGGGTTAGGTTTTTGGATGTTTAGGGTTTTTGAAACTCTTGTTTATTTTAAAAAGGCCTTGAGAGCCTCATTGTAATCATCTTCTTGTGAATGAGTGCAACCATCACATCTCTTCTCAGAGATAAGCCGCCACCATTCTAGCAAGCTTATTTTCCGCTGCATTTTACAGTTTCATCTTATTTCCTTTGAATAGAAAACCAGTTTTACTGTATCTATGTTATTTTGTGTTAAGCATCTGGTAATAATATGTAGTCATTTCATTCTGCTCATAAAATCCAGATCACTCAGTGACGAATGTGGATGGAAGTGTTTCAGGCTCTGGGTCATCCTGAATATCAATGATAGTGGTGGCTTTGACCATTGCCTGACTACAGGGGGCAGCTGATGCAAGGGGTTGGGGGTTCAGAGGTTTGTTCGACGAGACCCTAGTTCTAGGCCTCTTCACCAATGGTTCGGTACCAAACACAAAATCCAATATCTGGTTAACATCCACACTTGACAACATGACATCGTCTGGCAACTGACGGAGGGATGGTATTTTCCTCCGCTCTAACTGTTGTATCTCTTCTTCCTCCTTGGAAACTAATTGTATCGAAGTGTTTGACTTCTTTGGCTTTGAGCTTGAGCTCGTTCCTTCTCCTGCTTCCTTGTATTTTTTATTTAGCAGCTCTGCAGGCAAAATGTAATGTATCCCCAACTTGCACAGATTGCATTTGACTCTTGTCCATGACATGACTTCCCTGTCAAAGGCCTCCTCATATAGATAGAATGATAGAATCCTTGTGTGGATATGTTCCCTACTGACATGTCTTGGCTAGACAAATGTATGGTGCCGGTTCATGCTGAAGGTGATATTTCTCGTATTGAAGTTGAGGAGCTCCTGCGGGATGCACAACCTCTACATTGCATTTATCAGACCATTATACCATTTAGCAAATGCTGCGGTGTTGAAGGATGTATTCTTCGAGTCTGGTTTGGACTACCATGGCTCAAACATCTTCGCCATGCGGCCCTTATCTGGTACTACCAGATGTCTGCCCATAAGTGGCTTCCATTTGAACATTGCAAATGCCACAAGTAGGTATCCATAATTGAAGTTTCCTCCCTTCTCCCATGCTTCCTCGCAAGCTACCAGTAGTTCCTCCAGTAGGTAACTACACCAATTAAACACTGCTCCATTGGCGCAAAAGTCGGTGACTGATAATGCATCTAGAGTGCATTCTCCCTTGTAGTATGATCTCATAACCTTGTTGGCTATGATGTAATAGCAAGTCCAGACTGTCTCGGGTACTATTGGTTCAATTACTGCTGTGCGTCCTCCCCTCTTTGTGTTGAATTTCTCGTACATGCTAATCTTGCCTTTCTTTTTCTCGTGCTTACCGGGGCCCTGGAATCCTTTTGATACATCCTCTCCTTGGGAGGATAGTCCATTAATTTGTTGGATTTATTCAACATGAATTGGATACCGATTATCCAACCATAGACTTCTGTCATGCACCCTTCTTATCAAAAATTCCATGCACCGTGCAATCTCACCTGTGGTACCAAATACTGGTAGGTCTCTCCGGTTCATCATGGTCAAATTGAATAAGTTGATGAAGTATTATTTTGGCACAAATTGCATACCTCTGATTCCATCCAGGGCCATCTCCCAAAAGACATCTGTGTGCATCTGTGGGAACAAGGATAAATCTGTGAGGTCAAGGTCGAGGAGCTTAACATGCTCCACTTTCCCTTTGAGATCTCCCACGACCTCGAACCGGGGGTCACAGGGCTCCTCTGGTACCTCTTCTTTCGACATGGCACTTCGTCTAGCTGTGACTCTCTGCATTCAGGCTTCTCCAACAAGCTAAGGACTGCAAATTTCACAATGGTACAGGCTGGTTTGCTCTATTGAATTCAGAAACAGCTATGCTTCTTTTGGAAATGATGCATTTGTGGGCGAGTTCTTAGGGCCTTATACTTGGCTTAACTCACAAGTTTAGCAGTAACTGTTGTTCATCATGACTGTATGGATGCAACATAATCTGAGTTTTCTGATGTGACAGTTTAACGAGGTAAATCCTATTGGGCAATTCTAACATTTACTTATTTGCATGAGTGGAATAGGGACGTGGATGATTTCATACCTTTCCGTTTGACGGTTGGGTATCCGAGCCGAAATTCTATGGAATCTTTGCATAATGCAACTTTATGGCTTAAAGGACTTCAGACGTGGTACCGAAATGGAAATAAAGGCTGTGGCTATAATAGGTTTGTGTGGCATATGGATTCAGATCATATTCAGATTCATCCTTTCTCTGACCACAGAGGTTGTCTCTGTCATATTAATGACTGTCATTAATAGATTCTCTTAATATTTGGATCCTGCAATGCTGAGTCATTAGTTTTGTATCAAACAACACTTAATCAAAAAATGAACTACATGTCATGGTGCAAAACTGTGCATATTGACTTTATTACTGAACTTACAAACATTTTAGATAACTCAAATCTAACTATTGTACAAGCTCTTTTGGACTAGAGAGACAACCCCTCTTTCTCAGTTTTGAGACAGGTAGGGCTTCAGGTGAGCACCATTCACCCATCCTGGTCGCAGTAGACCATCCAATTGTGCAAGTCTGACTGCTCCTGATGGTCGGATCTCCGCAATCATGAATGGTCCCAACCAGTGCATACACAACTTTTCAGGATGCTTCTGGTACCGGCTATCGTAGAGTAGCACCTTGTCTCCTTGTGTGAATACCTTGGTCTTAATGTGCCTGTCATGCCAATATTTTTGTCTTGCTTTTTCAACCAACTGATGAAAGTATACTAGAAATCTGGTCTCCTCGAGTTCTTGTAGTTCTGTAAGTCTCTGCACAATGGATTCCTCTTCTGTCATGCATGTGACTTGTGAAATATACAAACTTGGAGTGATGAAATTTGCAGGAACCACTGCCTCTCTCCCATAAAACCACTGGAACAGTGTGTACTTGTGGAGTTTCTTTGTGGTTGTCCTATAAGCCCATAGTACAGCTGGAACTTGGTCATCCCAGTCCTCCCGGTTTGCGCAACATACCTTTGTTAGTCCCCTTTCCAGGATTTTGTTGAAGGCTTCGACTGTTTTGTTGGCCTGTGGGTGGTATGGACTGCTCTTGTGATGTTGAATCATAAATTCTTCTATAAGTGTTGCTATAGTGCTGCTAATGAAATGAGCTCCTTGATCGTTGGTTAGGCTCCTGGCAGCAGTATCTGTCGAACAGTCTTGTATAGCTGCTGCTTCTGCCCAATGGGTAAGGTAGTCAGTCACGTTAATGATGTACCTAGCCTTTGAATGTTTGGATGTGGGGTGGATTGGTCCAATGAAGTCAATTGCCCATTTCTCAAATGCTTGTAGAGCTCTAACTAGTTGTAGAGGTAGTTCGTCTTGGCGTGATGGCTTGCCCACACGTTGAAAAACATCACATGATCTAGCATATACTTATTCATCCTTGAAGAGTGTTGCCCACCAAAGTCCTTCCTGTAGAACTTTCTATGCCATGGCCTTTCCTCCTACGTGGCCTCCTGCAACTCCACTATGGAATTCCCAGAGTATATCCTGCCTTTCATGATCCATGACACACCATCTGAGAATGCTATCTAGTCCTAGTTTATACAACTGTTCGACAATCAGCTGGTAATTTGCTACTCTAACAACCATATGGCGTTTTTGGGTTGCAGAATAGGTTTCAGGATAGGCCCTTGTACTGAGAAATATTTCTATGTCCTCCAAGTATTCCGATATGGCCTCAATCCTGAAAAAATCTGCATCTGGGAGCTAATAATCTACCACTTCGCCACTTTCCCCTGACTCTAACTTGGACAGGTGATTAGGTCCTACGTTGCATCTTCCTGGCTTGATGATAACTTCAAAGGAAAATTCCTGAAATAACAACAACCATCTACAAATTCTCCTTTCCAACACAGGTTGTTAACTAGATATTTCAATGCAAAATGATCAGTGAAGAACTTGAAATGAGACCCTAACAAATAATGTCTAAATTTATGCAAAGCATAAATCATGGACAAACCCTCCCTTTACATTGTTGTGTAGTTGCGTTATGCTTGCGACAACTTCCAACTCGCAAAATAGATAGGGTGATCCATAGCTCCATCTCTAGGTTGCGTTAAGATGGATCCTAAGGCAATTCCTGAAGCATCTACATGAACGTGAAATTCATTCTCCTAGTTTGGGAATATCAGAATCGGTGCTATGATGAGTTTCTCCTTAAGTGTCTCAAATGCTTTATCACATTCGGGAGTCCATTGGAATGTTTCATCCTTTTTCAGTAGGTTTTCCAGAGGTCCAGTAATGTTGGCATATCTTTGGATGAACCTGTGATAGTAACCTATGTGTCCCAGCGTGGAGCGCAACTGCTTAGCACTCATGGGTGGTGGCATATTCACAATGGCTGCAACTTTGGTTGGATCTACCAATACTCCTTCTCGGTAGACTATATGGCCCAAAAAATTCCCATGTGGTACACAAAAGATACACTTTCTGAGATTCAATGAGACCTGCAACTCTCTGCATCTGTCAAACATTAGCCTTAGCAGCGCTACATGTTCCTTGAGTAGGCTATATATTGTCCAATCATCCATATAGACTTTTATAAATTTGTACATGAACTCTCTAAAAGTTTCTATCGCAATCCTGGAGAAAACTGCAGGGGCATTCTTTAAGCCAAATAGCATCACATTGTATGCAAAAGATCCCCATTCTGTTATGAAAGTGGTATTTCTTTTGTCCTCTTCAACGATCCTGACTTGATGGTATCCTGAAAATCCATCTGTGAATTAGTATTCTTCCTTTCCCGCAACCTGTTCTAGCACCTCGTCTGTAAAGGGTGTTGGGAAGGGGTCACGTACATAGGCAGAGTTGAGACTTCTATAGTCTACACAGACTCTAATATCCTTTGTGTCTTTCTTGCTTTGAATGACTATTGGGTTGATCCACTCTGCTTCTTCTATTTCAAAAATGAGACCTTCTTCTAACATCTTATCTATCTCCTTCTTAAATTTCTATTTTACTCTTGGGTTAAGATGGTATGGTCTATGTCTAACAGGCTTGGATCCTAGTTTTAACTCAATCTTCATTTCTCCCATGACTCCTTTGATTCCCTTTAAGTCGAAAAAAGTCTTTGGGAACAAATCCTCATATTCGCGCAGTAAACTCTATATTTCCTGACTGGTTTTCTCATCCCAGTAATCTCCCACCATAGCTATCTTGGGTTGCTCTACGGTCCCTATATTGATTTTGCGCAATTTTAATGGGTGATTGTAAGAACTATCAGTCTGGCTAGGTATGGTGTTTTGGATTTCTCTACTTCCCTCTGTCTCTTTGATGGCTAGGTTTCTCAGTTCTTCTAAGTCATCTAGGATTTCTGAATATTTGCTAATCTGATAGCATTCTATAGGCTTCTCAGTTGAGGGAAAGTGGATATTTGTCTAAAGTCCTTGGCTATGCTTGGCACATACCACTAAGTTTGATTTCTGATTACCATTATTCATAAAAAGAAATTGTTTAATCTTTTGTAGGGCTACTTCAAGATTAGGGTACTTACTTGTGAATGAGAAGTCCTTGCAAAAATGAGTTTCCAGCATTTTCCAGTCGCTGGTTTGTCTTCTGGTTTCCTCATGTATAAACCAAGCTTTCGGAATTGGTCCTAGAGAGTGGGGAAATACCTGAATCCATAAGTGAGAGGGTATCCCCACAACTTGCCACTGTGTCACACACTGTTCAATGTGTATTCTAGGATCCGATTCTTCGCTGAACAATTATGCAACTTGGAGATCTATCTGCATCTCTGATTCCAACTGCTCCTTGTTTTGGAACCTGTACTTGATATCTTGCTTCACCTCGTCCCAAGTTATGAGTATGGATTTATGATTAGCCCACCATCTGGCAGGGTTGTTATAAAAGGATACATCTAGTACTGAGATTATTTGATCTTCTCTTACATATTCCTCCATATTGTGCAAAAAACTATCAAGATCTGAGGTGCCATCATATACTGGGTGTTCTCTAACTTCGGTCCCAACCCATCTGGTCACTCTAACAGTTGCACATCTTCTTGAGAATATTTCATGCTACCCTTGTTGCCAACTGTCAAAAGCCAATTCTAAATCTTCATCTGCTCATTGTATACTTCTCCAACTTATTGACCCATCGATGGTGGGGTTTATATAATCGTTTCTTGTCCCAGTTGTTACAATGTACAACTGGTCCAAGTCTTCTCCCTCCATATTATTATCTATTGGTTCTATATAGCTGGGTCCTACATATGGATCTAGAGGTTGAACTACCTTGATTCTCTCAGACTCAAAGGTCATGGTGTCTTTCTTCAAGTTGATTACTGCATAATTATCATAGGCCCAATCAATGCCAAGTAGTGCAGGGTAGGGGTCCTTATCTCCCATGATCTCAATGACTTCAAAGTCAACCACTGTTTTTACTCCTGCTACATCTATTTCCACATTCTCCAGTCTTCCTATGGGGAAGATACAATATTGGTTTTCCATTCTTAACTGAATTGGGGAATATGTTAGCCTCGATTTTCCTAAGGCTTCCCAGGTCTTCTTAGGCAGAATGTTCACATCTAACCCTAGGTCCAACATGACGTCCTTAATTTCAAATTGATCTAACTGGGATATTAATATGAATTCCTTGCCGGTTCATACTTTTCTTTGTTGCACTCTCTGATTACTTTTCTCAAGAAGATTGGCCCTTATCCTTGCTTCTAGGGGTTCTTCGTTTCCTAAAACTAGGTATAGTGCATTTCACAACTTTTCTGTTAGTTGATCATTCCCTAGAATGTCAGAGAATAATTGAAACCAAAGGCCAACTATGTTTTGAGGTTGCTCAGGTTGTCTTGGTATGACTACAAGGTTTTTGGGTGTAGGGGGTGAAGCGGGGACTTGTGCCATATTAGGGTAAACAATTAGCTGGGGGGGGTTATCTCGCATTTCAAGACTAGGAATATTCTGAAATGCTTCTATGGAATATTTAAAGAACAAATTTTGTTTTAGAGGGTCGTACCTGTCTCCCTTATGTGATGCTTTCTGGATCTGAGGTAGAGTATCAACATCAGCTCCTGTCTTCACTCCTCCTCGAGTAACGATATTAAGGTTGGGAAATTGTCCCTTAGAAATCCTCTTGATTTCTGAACTGATAAGGTTAGTTCCTCTTTGTTTTACTCTGTCTTCCCACTTTGCTATTAACTCTGGGTAGTCTTTCGTTGCATGTTCGTTGGTTCTGTAGTGAGAGCACCATGGCCGCCTTGGGCAAGGATAGTCTCTAGCCAAGTGACCTTGCTCATCATAGTTATAACATCTGCTTGGTCCTCTTCCCCCAGTTCTTCCTCCTCTGAAGTCTCCTCCAGCTCCACCTCCTCGACCTCTTCCTAGTCCTTGAGGGTTTTCATTCACCCTGAATGCTGTTCGGTCTAACCTGTCTGCAAGTGCATCCAACGCTCTACATTGATTGGTAGTATGCGTAGTAGACACACATAACTCACAGTGTACTCTGTTTGGTCCTATCAAATATTTATGCATGATGGGGCATTGCCTTGGCCCATGCCCATGGGTTTGGCATATTTCACAATACTCGGCTGTTGGTGATGCTTGGCCTGTTGGAAAAGCATGATACAGGGTGGGGTTTTGGAATGGTAAGTTCGTCGACACTTGCACAAATCCTCCCGTGGGTCCTGGTGGGGCTACCATTAGATTCTGAGGAGGTCCCATTCCCCTCATTCATAGACATTCATTTTCTAAATGACCTTCTGTATAACATCCAGTGCACCAAACTTGTGGCTGTCCTAGTTTGGGTATTGTCAGCTCCTGAATATTTTCTGTGAGTGCCGATATATACCCTTGTAGTTGTGCCAGATTCACATCTACTGGGGGTCTGGTTACTCTTAGTTTCCCAGGGTATCCCACCATGGCTTCAATATTCATCGATTGTTCCAAGGCTTCTATTAATGTAGCTATCCACTGTTGCATTAGTGGAATCCGAGTTAGAGGCAATAACCCCTGAATGTACCACTCCATTTGATGTTCTTCGTGGATTCGATGTGCCAACCTCCCTATGGAATCTTTGAACTTCTGGATGTATTTCCAAGCGGATTCACCTTCCCGTTGCTGGATATCGCATAATTTCGATAGAGCATGTTGTTCTGACTGGGGTAGTTTGAACTCTGTTATGAACCTTGTCTGTACCTGGCCGAGTGTGAATGCTTGACCTTGAATCTCTGGCACTCCTGGCTTAATGATATTCATGTACCACTTGAGAGCACGACCTCTCAAGGTAGTCTGGAACTCGACCAACTTAGTCGCATCTAGAGTCCCTCTAGATCTCCATATTGCTTCGCATAGAAACCAGTGTTGCTCAACGTCTTCATCTCCCTTACCCCAAAATTCTGGGTATCAAGCAATCAAACCTCTCGCATGGCTGGCCATTGCTGATCTTGTTGTTCCTATCAATATGAATCCTAACGGTCCTACTTGTGATCTACTAGGGGATCCCAATATCCTCCCTGTACTCGCACTTCCTGGTTTTGACTGACTAATTAATTGTACTGGAACAAAATTAGCATGAGAAGGTAGTATCAGACTTACTGCTTATATAGAATACAGTTGGGGTATGGGTGATTCGGGGCTGACGCCACCAGCTTCGGGGCGGTTTTCTTTGATTTGGGGGGTCTCATTTACTTCCATTGGGATGATCGCCTTGGCCGGATTCCCGATCTCTCCTATTATCGGGGCTGCATCTTCTCTTTCTTCTCTAAGATTCATGCTGACTTCTTCCTCTCTTACGTCTGTAGCTTATCCTTACTGTCCCACCTCTCGGGGACTTCTTTCTCTCCACGCTTCTCTCTCATTTAACCTCTGACTGGCCAGTCGTTCCTGTCTTCTCATCTTCTACAGTTCTTCCATCTGTCTTTCCTCTACTTCTCTAGATCTGCCTTCTTTCCTCAACTTCTCGTACCATCTTGCTGCTTTCTTGATCTTGCCGCACCACCACTTCTCAACTATGGTTTCTCTCTTCAAGGCTCACTCGTCTCTTGAGTCCATTTATTGTTGCTTCCCCCCCATTTTTCAAATAATACTTCCCCTCTCTCATTCCATGACTCTCACCCCATCTCACCCTACCCCAAGTGAGGGTGTTTACGCTGCCATCTTAGTTGGGGACATAATCAACATCCCTTCCTCCATCAAGAAAACCTTAATCCATATGGGTATTTTTCTCAACAACCTTCCTCTTGCATCTTTCTTGAAAATTGCCTCCGCCCACGATAAAGACTGGTGGTTCTTAGCTGCAAATTTGATTATGTATCCCTCTAGTGTGGTGCTAACCCATAAATCCATAGCTCATGTAACTAGACAATCCAACCTATGAAGTGCTACTAGCTTCTCGGTATCCCACGCATAGATCCTCTTAACCCGCCCTTGGAACTTTGGATCTTCTTGGAGCCTCTATATCTAGTAGAAAAATTCTTTCGGGAATTTAACCCAGAAAATCTCGTACTGGTCGCTCGATCTTTCTGAGTTAAAGATTGCTTCGTGAGTGTTTTCCACTGATTTTATCCTTAGTTCCGCTTTTTTCCATATGAAGGCGTCACAGTTCCTTTCCCACCATTGGTCAATACCAGATCTATGGATCGACGGAAGCATTCTCCCTACAGGTTCCCTTTTAACAAAAGTCCCGACAATGGAACCATTTTGTTGGTGCAAGTTTGATCAGACCAGGGTCCTTCTCAGGTTACCAACAAAAGGTACCATGTATTCTAGAGCACTGACAGTTTCATCTCCTCCAAAGAGAAGAAGTCTCACCCGAAGTGATGCTGAGATAGATATATAGGGAAGGGTTAGGGAAAGACTTAAGAGGATCCATAGAGCCTTCAAGACTCATTCATGATCTTGTGCAAAAGACATGAACATAAATGAAACATACATGTGCAAGAATCGAACCTATTTACGTTTCTAGCAAGCATTTAAACGTAGAACCATCAAATATAAATCATAATACATAAGGAAATATTGTAATGAATAAGTAAACACACAGAGACACATCATATTTGGAATTTTGGGTCCTTCTTCATATTATCTTCAGAATCCTTCTTTGATTACAGACTCAGAATTACACAGTAGTGCGCTGTACAAACTCTTGGCTCTGGACTCATGTCGTAGATCTCCAGTTCTCAAAATTGATAGATCCCATTCATTACAGACTCAAGACTTGACTTAACTTGACTTACAACAATCAACAACTAATCCGACTGGGTAACAACAACAAGAATTACTAAATCAATCGACTCAACCACAAACCGACTAACCCTTTTACAATTATGTTTATCCCTATATATAAGCTTGGTTGTGTCTTCCTTCTCGGCTTGCACGCTTTCTTGTTATGTTGCAACCATTTGCTGCTTAGCCGGCGTTGCGCTGAATTTCACAACTGCTTTCTATTGCTCTTTCTCTAGGCATCTGATGAAGCTTGAGCAACTCGTGCTCAGTCAAAACTTGCACAATTCTTTGTCCAAAAATGAAGGGACCAACACTATCTACAAAATTATAGATTCTGTAGCTTGTCTTTAATTACTTTATTAGATTTCTTTTTCTAGTTTAAATTTCATTTTTTTTTTCTCAGGCTTGAAGAGGATCGAATTGCAAAGTTTCCGGGACAAGAAAATTGTTGGAGTGCTCCAAATTTGCAAGTTTTATTTTAAGAATAGTGTCAATAATATTTTGATTATGTTACTATTTTTAATGACTGTTACATCAAACCTATTTTTTGGTTATTTTTAAGAAAATACTTTATTAAAGATGGATCTGTCTCTATCTTGTAAGATATGAGAAACATATCATGAACTTAGTTTAAATACTGGTGCTCACCCAGAGACAAGGGCATTCTTTTTGGGACCTAATGACGGACTTATCTTTTTGAGAAATATATGAAATGCAATTTACTTTTTTTGGATTTAGTCTTTATGTAAACTGTACAATGTGATTATTGTCTTTCATATATTTTCTGGGCATGAAAACGTATATGTTATGAATTAGCTTTAGTCTATTCAACACTTATGCATTTAGGTTGTGCTTATCTCTCACATGGTCTATTATCTATTGGTTATCATAATATTAGTGGATAATCATATATTTGTACATTTTGAGTTTACGTCGAATGTTAGATTTTGATTATATCGATTGCTAGAGATTGGAGTTAATTTCATCTCCAACTTTTGAATAATTTAAAGTTACATGAGAAAAATAAATTTGTGTTTCTATAGATTGCTTTTGAAATATAAAATTCCTTGAGTTATTTAAGGAAATATCATTCTTTGCTTCTTGTCATAGATTTATGCTTGGAAACAAGTTAAGTGGAGCTTACATTACACAAAAAGACAAAAATAGCTTAGCACTTTTTCTTTACCATTGATCAACATCAGGTTAGTTAGTTTCCATTTTATTTGATTTATTTACTTTACGAATGAATAACAATTAAATCATTCAAACTTTAATGCTTTGTTCATTATAGTTATATCATTTTGAATCTTATTCGTTCATTTTGCAGTTTGCTACTTATAGTAATAGACAATTTCCTTAGTTTTACATCTTATTTAAACTTTGACTTAGTAGTTAAACTATCATTTTCACAAGGCTTTATTTAAACCTCCTACCTGTACATACATACTGTATATAATATGACTATATGCTAAGTATATAATATTTTCAGTTAAATGTACGTAATAAGATTATATAGCTAGATAGTTTTACCTCTCTTAGTTACTTTAGCATTTTCATTGGCTAAGAGATCCACAAACCTCGTCAGGGTAGGTTATTCTAAACATCTTGGGTTAACTAGACAACCTCGGATTGGATCTTCCCTTCTCGTTGATGGTGTTTCATAAACATCCATCAACAAATGGCACTAGAAGGAGGGCCTGGAAGTCATTGATGGCATGAGGAGGTCGTAAGACTCCCCCAAATAATCATTCTCCTGTCGTGACGCGTAGTCGCTCAGAACCTACCGTTATACCTGATCCGATCACTATGTAAGAAGCTACACCTGACATTCCCACTAAACCCATGACACTGATTCCTCAAGGGATTGACGTACAAGAAATTATCTGTTATTTTCAATAATCAATTTTAAGAACTCAGGGTGCATTATCCCGACTTAGACAATCTGGTAGACAGTTAAATCATCCCCTTGATTTTTCCAATATGCAAGAAGACCCTCTTGTAACTGGTCTGCCTGATCATGCATTACGTGATATGATTACCGATCCTATTGAATCACTAATCCAAGGTGCTAGAGGATCTGGTCTTCCTCCATCCCCACCTGGGTCTTATCCACCCTCTTCAAGAGAGGAATCCTCTGATGAAGGCAGTTCTTCGTCTGGGCAATCTCGAAATTCACTCCCATGGCTAACCAAAACAATCCCGCTAGACCTTGGCTCAATCAGGATTCCGTGGAAGTACCTAGACCTCAATATTTGTTACCCAAACACCCAGAAAAGTGGTTACCCAAATTTGACCCCGATTCGAAATAATCAGCTGAGGATCACATCAAAAAATA
The DNA here is from genome assembly GCA_032191745.1 of Picea mariana. Classification (NCBI taxonomy): domain Eukaryota; kingdom Viridiplantae; phylum Streptophyta; class Pinopsida; order Pinales; family Pinaceae; genus Picea; species Picea mariana. The sequence continues at coordinate 14,070 of JASDQU010437008.1, read as the reverse complement.
CATGTTAGCTGTTAGGCTTCGAAACGTTGAACACAAATACATCATGTGAAGGCTATTGCCTCACACCTTTGAAGGATATGCTTCCACTTGGTATTTTTCAAAACAACCCCAAACTATCGCTTCTTGGGATAAGTTTGAGACCTTTTTCTTAGAAAAGTTCGGGGATGATAAATATCCAGAAGTTTTGGTAATGGAACTGTCCAACAGGAAAATGAACCCCAAAGAGAAATTCAAGGATTTCAATAAGAGATTCCTTACGCTTAAAAACAAAATCCCTACAGAGTCGATGTCTATTGAAAACTTGATTGTTGCATACTATGCTAAAGCCCTACATCATAATATAGCTATATGGGTTAAGAGGTCTAAGAAAAACATGTTACTAAAAGCTTTTGAGGAGGCAATTCTTATTAAAAAAGACATTCTTAGTTTAAAGGATAATGTAAATGTGGAAGATGAATCAACTTCCTCTTCTAAAAAGAAAATATAAATCCTTACCAGACCTTCCCCAAATAAAAAAGAACAAGAAACTTTAGACTTGGAGGGTTTACAAAAAGACTTTCATAAGTTATCTAATAAAGTCATAGACTTGAAAATATCTACTGAAGAAGCATCTTCAAGTAAAGGGAACTTTAGACCACCTTTTAGGAAACCTTTTCCTCCAAACAGACCAAATTCAACCACAAAAGGTTTGAATTTTGAAGGGTTACAGTATGCTCTACAAGCAATATTAGATGCAAATGATAGTGTTGTTTTTGTCCCGCCTGAAAACCAAAACGACATAGGTGAAGAAGAAACACCTTACGAGGAGGAATCATCTCCCCCAGTCTTCAGACATCTTTCAGAAAATATTTTCCAAGCTAATTTTGAAACTGTCCATAAAAACCAACACCCATATAACACTTGAAGTAAGGTGCAAAACACATCCTCACCCGATACAAGTAAGAATACGGTATCCAAACAACTGAAACAGATTGAAACAACATGAAACCTTGTTTCCATAGATTTAGAATATGATCTTGTTGAATATCTTAAAAAAATAAGGGCAAATATATCAATTTTTGAACTGCTTAAATTCTCTCTTATCCTACAGAAAACGCTGCAAAGTATAGTTGATAATAGTAAAAAGAATGATCCTTTAAATAAAAAATCAGCAGAGAATGGCATAAATAAAACAAAAGATCTCGTGAGTAAAAGATCGCCTGAAGATCATAATAAAAAGGACACATCAGATAAGACTGTAGGGAATTTAGATAAAATAATTTTAGATACAACAATAAAAAAAATTCAGCAGATCTCTGCTCCCACACCACGAAAAAATGTACCACCATTCTTGTTAAATTTCAAAATTTTCAACATAAATGTACATAATTGTATGGTTGATTCCAGGGCCTCATCAAACATAATGCCTCTGTTTGTTTGTCAAAATATTAATGCTGAAGTCAAACCTTCCTATTTGAAAATCATTCAGTTAGATAGAACTAATGTCACAATTGTTGGTGAACTTAAGGATGTATTGATTAGATTGTCATCTAACCCAAAAGTGCACCAGGTAATTGATATAGTTGTCCTTGATATTCCATAATTTTATGGCTTGTTCTTGAGCAGAGATTGGTTTGAACAATTGCACGATTATTTTGCTACAAATTGGTCTCATCCGTGGTTACCGAAAAATGACCAGCCTAACAAGATCATAATTAATAGAGAACGTTATCTGAAGTACACTATTACAGATCTAAATGATTCGAATGAGACTTTTACCGCTAGTGTAAATACAATTGAAGCTCAAGGAATGAATACTTTTTTTTGGGAATTTCATGACTGAAATATACACTATTACAAACCCAAAACAACAATCTGAAATATCAGGCCATACTCAGGCAACAATTTTGAAAAATGATGCAAAGATTGTTGATGACAATGAAATCTGGTCTTTGTACTTTGACGGGTCTAAATCTCGTGAAGGAGCCGGTGCTAGTTGTGTTTTGATTGACCCCAAAGGTAATAACACATTCATTTCCCATCGATTAGAATTTGAGTGTACTAACAACACAACATAATATGAGGCACTCCTAGAGGGACTAAAGAATGCAATGGATCTTAAGGTGCAAAGCTTGATGGTATTTGGTGATTATGAAATTGTAGTTAAACAGGTAAATAATTCTATTCATTTTTTATCACCTCATATCAAAAAATACCAAACCGAGGTATGGAACTTAATCCATAAATTTCTCACTTTTAACATAAGTTCCATTCCTAGATCTAGTAATCCTGAAGTTGATTTATTGGCTAATGTTGCGTCGAAATTATTACATGCTGAGGGTTTTTCTCCTAATGCATTTTCTGTTGAATTGTTATTCAAACCATCGATCCCCGACAATATTACCAATTGGCGAGTGTTTGATGATGACCAACAAATCATAAATTTTCTGCATATGGAGGGCACTTTCTAAGATGCTGTAATTGATGAAAGTACTCACATTGAAAATCTCCGTGATTTTTTGGTAATATTTGATCCTCGTTCTGTAGAAATATCATTCGATTGGTAAACTCTATCCCTAAATATGTTGTTAGATTAGAAAAAAATTATGATTTACATGACAAGTTTAGGGGAGTGGTTAATTGGAAAACAAACAGTTCCTAGTTACTTTATGAAACTATAAACTTAGGAACATAAGATAATCCTCAGAATATTCACCTGGGAAAAGGGTGTTCTCAACAAGAAAGTTTTTCATTTATAAAGTTTTTTAAAGAATTTAAAGATGTATTTTCTTGGACATACGATGATTTGAAAACTTTTGATCCAAACTTAATACAACATGTAATTTCCATGAAGCCCCAAACCAAACCATTTCAGTAAAAACTTAGGAAAATGCATCCTAAATTAGAACCCAGAGTGAAAAAGGAACTAAATAAATTATTCACCACAAAAATCATTTTTTCGGTTCGGCATACCCAATTAGTATCCAACTTGGTCCCGATAAGAAAGAAGAATGGAGAAATTCGACTCTGTGTTGATTTTCGTAACTTAAACCGAGCCTCTGGTAAAGACAACTATCCCGTTCCTCCAATGGAAAAAAGTTTGCAAGAAGTATCTTTTTATGAAAGGCTATCTTTATTAGATGGTTTATCAGGGTACAACCAGGTCCTTATGTCTCCATCAGATCAGTTGAAAACCACTTTCCGCATCTCGTGGGGCACCTATGCCTATTGAAAAATGATTTTCATATTGATTAATGTCGGAGCCAATTTCCAGAGGGAAATGCATATTGCTTTTCATGGCCTTATCAACCAGTCGGTTGTTGTCTACCTAGATGATGTCACTGTCTTTTCAAAGAACAAAAATGATCACTTGTCACATCTTAGGGATGTACTAGAACATTGTCGTAAATTTTGTATTTCATAGAATCCTAAGAAGTCACTTTTTGCAGTAGAGCAGGGAAGATTACTTGGATTTATATTTTCAAAGGAGGGGATGATAATAGATCTTGAACGAAAACAAGCTATTTTCAATCTCCCTCCACCATATTCCAAAAAGGCAATGCAATATTTTCTGGGTAAATTAAATTTTGTCAGATGCTTTGTTCCAAGTTTTTATGAGATGGTTATGCCTCTGCAAAACCTGATTAAAAAAGATGTTCTTTTCAAATGGGGACCACAAGAGAACCTAGATTTTGATTCCATGAGAAAAGATATAACTGAAGCACCCTCCCTGATGAGTCCTGATTTCTCCAAAGACTTTAAGCTCTACACTTTTGCATCAGAAAGATCGTATGCTGCTACTCTTACTCAAAAAAATGATGAAAACAATGAAATACCCATTTCATTTATGAGTTCTGCTTTCAAAGGAGTAGAATTAAATTATCCTGTAATAGATCAACAAGCATACATTGTCTTTAAGGCAGTTAAACATTTCATACCTTACCTGTTGAAATCTAGGATAAACTTCATTGTTCCTTACCCTACTGTAAGAAATATGTTAGTTCAGAAAGAACTTGGGGAGAAAAGGGAAAATTGGATGACCTCCCTTCAAGAGTATGATCTCGAAATCGTACCTACACAAATTTTTAGAGGTCAATGCCTTTGCAAATTAGTGGTTGACTCAGTTGAAATACCATAAAATCAACCAACAACACCAACTAAAAATCTGCATAATGAAACACAAATTTGCTGTATACAAACTGTTCCTAATTCATGGTATAATGAGATTAGATTTTAGTTGCTGCATGGAACTACTCCTCGAAATATTGATCCAAAAAACATAAGAGCACTAAGGCTCATGTCTACATATTTTCAATTGATTAATGATGTATTGTTTCGGACGAATTTTGATGGTGTATTTCTGCGCTGCCTAGAAAAGGAAGAATCTGAAAAGGTACTAATTGAGTTACATTTCGGTGATGTTGGGGGTCATTTTGGTGGAGACGAGTCAAGAAGACTGCATTTCCCTTGCATCCCGTTACAATAGATACACCATTTCAACAGCGGGGCCTAGATATCATAGGACTAATTAACCCATCTTCTTCACAATTATGGCTCGCAAATCTATAATTTGTCAAAAAGCTGCAGGACGAGTCAAGAAGACTGCATTTCCCTTGCATCCCGTTACAATAGATACACCATTTCAACAGCGGGGCCTAGATATCATAGGACTAATTAACCCATCTTCTTCACAAAAACACAAATACATTCTCACTACAACAGATTATGTTACGAGATGGTTTGAAGCTTTACCGTTAAGGGTAGTAAACACAAATCAGGTAATTTCTTTCTTAAATTCTCATATTATCACTCGTTTCAGAATACTTGAATACTTAGTTTTTGATAATGCTTCTTATTTTTCTTCCTTGGACATGAATGTTTTTTCTTTAGAAAAAGGGATTAAGCTAAAATACTCTGCTAGTTATTATCCCCAAGGAAATGGCTTGGCCAAGTCAACAAACAAAAATCTGATTAAAATAATAAAAAAGAACAGTGTCAGAAAATTACAAAAATTGGCACAATGCATTATATAACGCACTATGGACTGTCAAGGTCGCTCCAAAATCTTCCATTGGTAATTCTCCTTTCTTCTTCATCTACAGAAGAGAAGCTATCCTTCCTCCCCACGTCTTACTCCCTTCACTACAATTATATCAGAAAGTTCAGGAGGAAGAATGTACCCCTTTAGAGAATCAAATAAATGCTTTACTGAAATTAGAAGAAGTTAAGACACAAGACAAACATAAATTGGACCAACACCAACAGATTGTTAAAAACTGGTTTCACACAAGTTCGTCCTCGGATATAAATTTTGATGTAGGAGATTTGGTCCTCAAATGGGACAAATCACATGAGGATAAAGGAGAACACACTAAGTTTCAAAACATGTGGTTGGGCCCTTTTGTCATTGTAGACAAATTGGGTCCTATCTCCTTTCATTTGCAGAACTTGGAGGGACACCCAGACCCTTTTCCGGTGAATGGCCAGACTCTCAAGAAATACATCGCCTGAGTAGAATAAAACCTGCCCCCTGTAAATATCCCTAGTTGTTTATTTTTATGTTTGTTTTCTGATTGATTATTTTTGCTGCTTTCTTTGTTTTATTTTTGTTTTTAAAATTTATTTCTAACTCACAATCCATTATTGAGGGGAATTCTTATAATCATATTTATCACTAATGATAGTTTGAAATAGTTCAACCATCTTAAATGTTAAGTTTTAACTCAGATCAGTGATTTATAAGGCAGTCATTCTACAAGTCTCTGCTAGAATATTGTTCCTAAATTTCTGATTGATTATTTTTGCTGCTTTCTTTGTTTTCTTTTTGTTTTTAAAAGTTATTTATAACTCACAATCCATTATTGAGGGGAATTTTTATAATCATATTTATCACTAACGACAGTTTGAAACAGTTCAAGCATCTTAAATATTAATTTTTAACTCATATTATTGATTTATAAGACAATCATTCCAGAAGTCTCTGCTACAATATTGTTCATAAATTTCTGTCAAGATCTCGGGGGAGTACGGTCACCTTTAAACTTTTTACACCGTCCTAGCTCTAATGAGATCAACTCAAAGTGCTTGCCCATCCTTGAGATGATTTCTTGATTGAAATCTAAATGTCTAAACCATGATTAAAACTATTAGTTCTTAAAAGAACAAAAAAACAATATCAATGATCGATCATATGTTTGCCTGGCTATCAAATATTTAGTATCTCCCCGCTCTCCCGTTATCATGAAATCTCAAATTTTTATCATTATAAATGGCTAAGGAGAGTTGGTAAACACTTTAACGTATGGGAAATGTGTGTAAACCTGCCAGGGTACTGAACATGCCTACTGGCAGCGGGTAAATGCACACATGATACCAAGAAAACTTCGTTAGGGTACTGAACAGGTCTGCTGGCAGTGAAGCAATGTCGGGTTCGAGATCTGTCAGGTATGTTTTTAAGTTGATCATATATCAAAAATTTCATATCATGGATAGACAAATTTCAGATGGGATTAAATTACTTGAGTGGGTTAAATGAAATCCCTGTTGAGGCTATGAACGCCTGATGGTTGTAGTGGCCCTACCAACGGTATTGAAGCTACCTTTATAAATATCATCACCTTTTGATCAATACTAACTTTCAAGTTACAATCATCTGCTAGAGAAATTTTTGTGAGTATGACTTTATTAACTTTTCTGAGCTAATATTAATACTTTTAATATGCTTCAAATTTGTTTTAAGTGATTTTCAAATCTCTCTTTTCCCTGATATAAAGTTTTGATGATGCAGAGATAACTGCTTCACCCAGTGAGTCGCCATTGTTGGCAGCCAAATATTCATATTGCTTCATCGATCTTTGAAACACAAACATGGCAAATGAAATTTTTATCATCTGCCTAATTTTTGTTTACCAAGAGTTTGATTATGTTTTTTTTTAGTAATTGCTTGGTTGATTATTTTGTTTTGAGCTTTATTTTGTTGATAAACAACTCATTTACCCATTTCAATTTCATGATTGTCAAGCATGAAATTGAAATCTTCTTGTAAAAACACATTAAATGAACTCTAAAGGTTTCTCTTATTGTAAAACCAAACAAGCCTTTGAAACACCTTAAATTGCAAAACATTTAATCTTGGTGAGTATATGGTTATGTAAAAATTTTATAGCATAAGAATAGAACCCAATCACAATTGATTTATGTTATGCTTGAATCAATTTTCAAAGTATTTGTTATTACTTTACCCTTTGCAATTTTGGTTCTAAATTTATGACATTACCATATGATCCGAATACTGCTTTGAACTGTTATGTCATAGTCTAATCAATGTATTACCTGGCTAGTGACGATGCTCTGAAACCATTACCTCTCTGTCCCATTCATTAGAGATTACATTCATTTCATTGTTTGGATGGTGCTTCGTAACCAGGGATTAGGTTCTTAGTAGGCGAGGTGGTTTTTGAGTGTATTCATCCTCTGGTTCGGGGGTTTAATCAACATATAGGGTGGAAGTCATGGTAGCATCCTCCCAAGCTCTTAGTTTTTGGTTCACCTCTGACCATGCAAGATATACCCTTTATTTTTGGTTGGCTCGAGCATAGACCCCTCCATTATGCATCTCTTGGTATACCAAGCTAATGGGTCCTGTAGTTAGGGTGGAGCCGAATGGCTCACATGCTCTACTTTCTCACGAAGATGATGCAGATGATCTCTTCCTTTTTGGTTGGGTTAAATTTGTACATTCATTTGAAGGATTTAATTTGGAAGTCGCACAGGCCTTTGCCAAGACTTTTGATGGTGCAAAATCCAAAGTAGGTGACTTGCAGTTACAAGTAAAGGAAGAATCCATAACAGAGGCCACGAGTCTGTCGTAGGAAGGGGACTGTTGGTTCAAAAATATGAGGATAGAGGGCATCCCATGGAATTTGCTGTTTGTATCTAAGAAATCACACTACAACGTAAAAGGTGTGCCTATCCAGTTGTTTAAAAATAATTGGCATGATTTGCTATTGATAATTAAACAATTTGTGACCTACAAGGGATGCTATGGATTGGTGTTTTTATTTCATTTACGTCTATTGATGGTATTCTTGGGTTTTAAGTTAAAATTTCCATTTTATTTTCTTAGGAGTCTCCAGAAGATGTCCAGGTTCTACTAGAAACAAAACCCTAACTCTAAATCTAGTCTTTTCCACCATGGTTTAATCCGGGTTCTGGTTAATGCACAATTGTTAAATATAGGAGATAGCTCACAAATTTTTCTTGTTAGGAATGGTTTTGTTTCATTTCCATCTGAACTTGTCCATATTTTACCCCTGTGTGTTGATGAGCCTACCGGTCCAAGCATATCGTCCCACTCTTTGCAAATTTTTCGAGTTGAAATACAAGTCTCGAAAGACCCTGTATTACCTCCGGATACCCCTATTTATTTTCGTCCAATAGTCGAGGTCACCTCCAAGAAGAGATAATTTGTTCCAAAGAAATCCTTGGAAGAAGTTCAGAGTCATCTAAGAGATAAGACACCTGCTGCCCCTAATGCTGTACATAACACGATCAATGAAGATAAAATTAAAATCAAAAGACAGAGTAAGAAAAACACACAGAGGGTTGACGATTTAGATTTTATAAATAAAAGGAATGGTATACTTTTTTCAAGGATGACCAGGAATCGACATCAGAACCATGATAAGCCTGTTCCCACAGTTGTCATTGAGGATACAATCTCTATCGATGACGCCAATTCTGATGCCACTAGAATGGATTGTCCCCAATATGATTTTGTTTCAAACTTGCCTCCATTACTAAAAGAGAAAGAGGGGTTTTCAGGAATCCAGTATGATTAGAAAAGGGTTATGGCCCAAGATAAACCATTAAACTTAGATCATACTCACCCCCTATCAAATTTGGAACATGTATACTGTGAAGAGTGTTTCAATTGGATCCAAAGGTATTACCATGATATCCCTTATTTGCAAGCTCAGCTAAATCAGGTTATGGCTCATAACTTAGTATTGGAAAGAGAAAACGAGGATCTGAGAGCCAACGTCCAACAAAATTCCCCCAGGGCTAGCAAAAGGTTCAGGAAATCAGGGAATATTGTTATAAAAAATTCTTCCAACTTCAACGATGTTATGAACTCGAAATTGTCTCACGACTCTTTTTCAAGTGTTTAATGAGTAAACAATTTTCTTGGAATTAACATTTTGTTTGTTTTTCTATAGCTGAAATTGTTTTATTTTGTTTTATTAGACTAGCTATAGAATCATAGATTATTTAGCTTGTCTTTAATTAGTTTATTAGATTTCTTTTTCTAATTTAAATTTCATTTTTTTTCTCAGGCTTGAAGAGGATCAAATTTCAAAGGTTGTTGGGACAAGAAAATCGTTGGAGATGCTCCAAATTTGCAAGTTTTCTTTAAAGAATAGTGTCAATAATATTTTTATTATGTAACTATTTTGAATGGCTGTTACATCAGACCTAATTTTTTGGTTATTTTTTAGAAAATACTTTATTAAAGATGGATCTGTCTCTATCTTGTAAGATATGAGAAACATATCATGAACTTAGTTTAAATACTGGTGCTCGCCCAAAGACAAGGGAATTATTTTTGGGACCTAATGATCAACTTATCTTTTTGAGAAATATATGAAATGCAATTTACTTTTTTTGTCTTTAGTCCTTATGTAAATTGTACAATGTGATTCTTTTCTTTCATATATTTTATGGGCATGGAAATGTATATGTTATGAATTAGCTTTAGTCTGTTCAACACTTATGTGTTCATGTTTTGCTTATCTTTCACCTGGTCCATTATCTATTGGTTATCATAATCCCTTGGCTAATCATATATCTGTACATTTTGAGTTTACGCCGAATGTTAGATTTTGATTATATCGATTGCCAAAGATTGGAGTTAATTTCATCTCCAACTTTTGAATAATTTAAAGTTACATGAGAAAAATATATTTGTCTTTCTATAGATTGCTTTTGAAATATAAAATTCCTTGAGTTATTTCAGAAAATATCATTCTTTGCTTCTTGTCATAGATTTATGCTTGGCAATAGGTTAAGTGGATCTTACATTACACATAAAGACAAAAATAGCTTAGCGCTTTTTCTTTACCTCTGATCAACATCGGGTTAGTTAGTTCCCCTTTTATTTGATTTATTTACTTTGTGAATGAATAACGATTAAATCATTCAAACTTTAATGTTTTGTTCATTACAGTTATATCATTTTGAATATTATTCGTTCATTTTGCAATTTGCTACTTATAGTAATAGACAATATCCTTAGTTTTACATCTTATTTAAACTTTGATTCAGTAGTTAAACTATCATTTTCACAAGGCTTTATTTAAACCCTGTACTTGTACATACATACTGTATATAATACGACTATATGATAAGTATTTCTATATATATTAACATATATGATTTTCAGTTAAACGTACATAATAAGATTATATAGTTAGATAGTTTTACCTCTCTTAGTTACTTTAGTATTTTCATTGGCTAACAGAGCTACAAAAACCGTCAGGGTAGGTTCTTCTAAATGACTTGGGTTAACTAGACAACCCCAGACCAGATCTTCCCTTCTCATTGACGGTGTGTCATAAATTCCCGTCAACACTAATTCACATTTCCACTCTTGAATGGGCAATGGATATAACAATCCCGCTAGATATCTATGCGTAGCCTTTACCTTTTGGCATTCCAAGAATCTAACAGTGAAATCTGCTACATCTTTCTTCATTCCCGACCAATAATATGTAACTCTTACATTTGCAATGATTTTCTGGTACCCTAGATGTCTAGCGGATGACACATTGTGCATCTCTTTTAAAACTAGTTTTCTCAACTCCTATGTAAGATTTGTTTAACTTGTACATAACATTGGTTTGTTGTTACAACCTATAAAATTATGTCTTTTAAATATGTCCTATACATACTAATGGATGTGGCATGCGTTTCATGCACCCTTCTATTGAGTGAATTAGCCACTATGCTCTCCTTTCCTTTGATGTGCTTGATGTCAAAGTCATATTCACCGAGAAATTCCAACAATATAGTTTGTTTGAAATTCAATCTTGGCTGTCCAAACAAATATTTCAGATCACTATGGTCTGCTCTTGGCTCAAATTTTCTTCCCATGAGATAATACCTCCAAAAGCATGGACTATTGCTTCCAAATCTAAGTCATGTGTAGCATAATTTATTTCATGCTCCTTCAACTTCCTTGAATCATAAAAAATCACATGCCTATTTTGGGTAAGGAATCCACCAAACCCTTGCTTGTATGCATCTGCGCACAACAAAATCCTCATATGGATTTGCAACCTTTAAAATAGGTGCACTAGTTAATAAATCTTTCAAGAGTTGAAAACTTTCTTCACACTTGGTATTCCATTCAAATTCCATTCCTTTATTTTGCAAGGATGTGATTGGGTGTGCAGTCTCAGAGAAACTCACAATGAATCTTTTTTAGTAACCAACTAGACCCATATATGACCTAACCTTTGAAATATTCTTTGCTGCTAGCCAACTTTTGATCACTTCAATCTTTTCTGGATCCATTGCTATGCCCTTTGAAACAATGTGGCCCAAATAATGAATCCTCTTTTGATAAAAGGTGCATTTTAAAAACTTGACATACAATTGGTGTTCTCTTAACACTTGTAGGACCATTCTAAAATGATGCTCATGCTCTTCATCTGTCTAGGATTAGATAATAATATCATCCAAGAAGACAATGACAAATTTTCCTAGCTAATATCTGAACACTCCATTCATTAGACACATGAAAGTAGCCTAAGCATTTTCCAACCCAAATGGCACCACCACAAACTCATAATGGCCATACCTTGTCCAAAAAGTTGTCTTACTAGTATCTTCTTCTCTAATTCTCACTTGATGATATCCCGATCTCAAGTCAATCTTGGAAAATATTTTTTCTCCCTTCAACTGATAAAAAAGATCATCAATCCTTGGAAAAGGGTACTTGTTCTTTACTGTAACCTCATTCAATTGTACAAATTCAATACATAGCCTTATATTTCCATCATTTTTCTTCACAAAAAGCATCATAGAACCCCAAGGTGAAACACTTGGAAGTATGTACCCCTTATTCAAAAACTCTTCTAGCTGCATCTACAACTCTTTCAACTCTGGTCTGCTCATTCTGTAGGGAGTTTTGGATACTGGGGAAGCTCCAAGAATCAAGTCAATGGAGAAATACATGTCTCTATTTGGTGCTAATCCTGGAAATTCCCCAAACACATCTTCATATTCCTTCAAGACATAATAGTATTCAATATTTGTCACTTCATCCTTGGTTGGATCTTCTAAATGTGTTGCATATATTTGGTACCTTTTTTTAAAGCTTATTTTCAACTGTAATGCTGAAATCTCTTTGATAGATATATGCCTTGGAATACCTTGAATTTTCCTTGAATTCACTTCTACATCAATATATGTGAAATCCTTGTTGCAAAAATCTAAGACAAAATGATTCTTGTCTAGCTAATCCATACCAATTAGGCAGTCATATGACCTAAGTGGTATGATGTTTAGATCTGCCTTAGTGTTGACTCCATTCATTTTCAATGCACAATCCTTAACAAGCTCATTAATTCTTCTCTTGGTTCCAGTGGCTAGCTGAAACAACCAAGAATTTTCATGCTTATATCTCTTCAATTTAATTTTTTCAACCATATTAGGATCTATATATCTATGACTAGCTCCATAATCAAACAAAATAACTATGGTTTGACTATCAATATTACCTTCCACCTCAATCATGTGGATTGATAGTATTCTTGTCTATTGTCCAAGGATGGATAAATCATTGGTATGACTTGTTGGACCTTCCATTTTTGGAGAAGACTCGATTTTGTGGGAACATAACAGTTTTGTGGCCATTAGAGTGTGCTGCAGAAAAACACAACACACCAACATAGGATCCAAGCAATGGAAAGTGATAGCTCAGAGCATCAATGAGGAATGTATTTGTCTTCTAGCCGGAATGAGCAACGGAAAGTGATAGAACCTTCTAGAGAAAACCAATAAGACGCAAAATCAAGAAGCTATAACAGGCGAATCAAGAAGTCCCACAAAAATTTATAAGACAAGGACTTATGAAATGGGACAAGGTTGTTGTTGATTTCCATTGATGCTGATGTTGTTGCTGTTGTTGTAAATGCTGATACTGATAGTACCGTTGATGATCAATTGTATAACCTTGAGATATCTCAACCTTGGGTCCTGTACTGATAATTTGTATCATTAATATGTCAAGTCTTAGTTTTGTTTTTGAAGGCTGTGATTAAACCAATCATGAATTGTGATTACAGAGATTCTGCTCATATGAGATCTGACTGTTGTATATTCTCCTTTGATATCTAAGTAATGAATATATGATAAATTTTATTCGGGGCCTAAAATTTGTTTTATTGTGTGTGAATGATAAGATCTTCATCTGCGTAACTGTTATCTTTGTTTTTTACTTGTTCAGTTAATGCTTGGGAATACTCTCACCGGAGGAATTGGTCCACAGGTTATGCATTTCAATCTTCCGTTCTGGCTATGATGTTTGTGTGTACTCTTTTATACTCCTGTTCTTAGGACTAGTTAGGTTGTGTTCCTCCCACCATTGCATTCTCTTAGACCTCGCTCTATTTCACATAAGTCTCGACAACATTTCGGGTGAGACCTCCTTCCCTTGTAGAAGGTTGAATATGCTAGCGTTCTATACTACAACGGTGCCTTTGTTGGAAAACTCCAAGAAATCCAGTTTCCAACCATGTGCCAACAAATGGTTCTGTTGTGGGGAACTGATTTCTGAGCGAGCTTTCAGAGGATGCAACATCATATTTTCAAGTCGAACATTGAAATGTAGTGGGAACAAAGGTGTGAGAAGTTTATGTTGAAATTACTAAGACAACTGAGAGGGGGGGGTGAATCAATTGTTACTGTGCTTAAACAATTTTAATTCAATTAAACCATTTTTAATCTTTCTCTAAGTGACCATCAATATTATACTACATATGGACAACATAAATAATGAGCATCACTCACACATAAAATATACACAGA
>JASDQU010437007.1:45831-57477 GCA_032191745.1 Picea mariana | reverse complement strand
ATGGTTAATTAAACATCTTGAGATTTGGATGAATTGATCTAGAGTAAATTTTAATATTCGAGCAATAATCAGGGATGCTCCTCCTAGAAGTAGAGTGGTGTCATCAAATTGTGAATGATTGATCCTCTTATCACCTCTTTCTATATGGATCCCAGGGATAACTCATGTGGAAAGTTCCCTTTCTAGATTTCGGTTAAGAGTATCGACCATGAGGACAAATAGAAATGGGGAGATAAGACATCCATGTCTAATCCCAAAAGAATATTTTAAAAAGGGGGAAATCCTACCATTTATCAGAGGGGCAATCCAAGGATTGGAGATACAAGCTTCTATCAAATATACAAACATTTTATTGAAGCCAAATTTTTCTAGAACTTCCTTTAGAAAACCATGCTTGACTCTATCAAAAGCATTTTCCATATCTATCTTTACAACCATACCTTTTTCCCCTCGACTGAAATTGGAGTGGATGGCCTCTTGCATGAAAATAATTTTGTCCTACATTTTTCTATTGGCCACAAATCCTCCTTGGTTAGGAAGTATTAGAGAATTTAGATAAGGTTTCATCTAATTTGCTATTATTTTGGCCATTATTTTTTATGAAACATTGCATAATGAAATTGGATGAAATATTTCAAAGGACGAAACCTCATTTTATTTTGGAATTGGAGCAAAGAATATAGAGTTGGTGGCTCCCCCCATTCTATGGGTTTTCTACACATATTGGATCACTTTGATTAAGTCATATTTTATAAATTTCCAAAATCTTTTATAGAAGTGAATGGTGAACCCATCTGGACCGGGGGATTTATCTAAGTTAAATTGGTGAATAACAAAAAACGTTTCTTCCTCTGTAACTAATTTGTTCAATTCTTTGTTGTCCTATTCTGATATTTTTTTTTGGAATCTGGGAAACAAGCTACTCATGTAATCCTGAGCTTGAGTTGTCCTCAGAGAATAATTTGTTGAAGTGAGAAGAGGCCAGAAGTTTTATTTCCTCAAAGGATGAGGTGGAGCCTCTAGAGGGAGTTTTGATTTCTTCTATCATGTTCCTCCATTTTCTTGCTCTTGTTTTTTTGTGAAAAAAGGAGGTGTTTTTTATCTGGGAGGCTCCCCAGGTCCAGAAAATGTTCAAAAATAAAAGTTCTCAGAATTGGATGAAACCAATTCCATTGCGACCGGCTCGTTGCACTTATTCTAGAAGTATATTTACTTTCTCAAGCAGGCTCTATATGCGAGAGTTATCGTACTCTAATCAGATTCTCAAACAGCGAAAAAGTCAAAGGTCAACTGGAAAAAAGTCAATGCTGATGTCGGCATGACATCACCAAATCTATCTCATGAGGTTGATGTGGTAGAAGCAAGTTTTGACAAGTGGCGACCAGTGACTGGGCAGATGTGGATGACAGATCTAATCAAAATTGGACATGTGGCGATTTTGGTCAAATATGGTGGTGCCACGTGGCCCAGGCATGGGCATCCACATGGCACCCAGTCGAAACACATTGGCAAGTTTTAAAAAAATGTTTGGGGGTCCATGGGTTTTGAACCCATGACCACCCACTAAGCCAAATCCTTTAGAAGAGCTCCAACACCAATGCGCCATACATAGAACTTATTAACATAAGTCAAATATATATTATATAAGCTTTGTATTGTATTAAGGTTGGTGTGAAAGGGGTTGGGGATAAGCCCCAACCCATGGTTTCATGCGGTATTGTGACCATAGGTCTGCAAAATAGGGGCTCGGTCATGTTTGCAACGAAGGTTCCATGGCATGCGCCCTAAAAACCAGGAGCTAGCGCGTTTAGGGTGCCAGCGCTTGGCCATATGAGTGCATATGACCGAGTATTGGGGTCATGCACTCAGCCTTGGGGGATACTCTGTACATTTTTAATTAAAAGTGGGTTTTTTGGCTTATATTTAGCCCAAAATTGGTATTTTCCCTGATATTATAACCAGAAAGTGGTTTTTTTATGATATCTTGGCCATTTGGAGGGAGATTTGATCCCAAAAGGAGGCTAGATCTTCAAGAGAAGTTAGGCTTCACTTGTTGAGCCTAAAACCTATATAAACCATGCCTTTTGGAGTTTGAGGGGAACTTTTTGATGCAAGGAATTTGAGGAGCAGTTTATGTATTTTGGTCTTTTCTCATATTTTGAGAGACCTTTTTTTGTCATGTTTGTGAGAGGAGTTTGATGAGGCATGCATGAGCTAGGCAAGGAGGTATTTCACAGTAGATCTGAAGCATGCTATGTAACACAAAGGATCCATTGTAAAGAACTTGATCATTTGAAGATTAATAAAGAGGTCCTTCACTTGGAAGTGGGTCCAAAGACGTAGCCACTCATTGGTGAACTCCGTTATCAAGCTCTTATTGTCTTTGTCTCTTTTTTTGTTGTTCATATCTTTGTTTTTATAGCATTATTAATTAATAGATTAACTCTTTAAACAACTTTAAGCATCTAAATAAGACAATTGTTTATTATTCCTTCCATTTTTGGATCAAGTATTTTGGTATCAGAGCTTTGGTTGTTTTGGAAGGTTTAACAAGTGCAGGGTGGATACTTACAAGATCCAAATCTTAGAAAGGAGAAGGATCATTGGCTGAATTCATTCCTGAGATAGAACGATTGTTGAGGAAGAAAAGAATGGCTTTAGAATGAGAGCTTTCTCCACGAACCAAGAAACTAGAAGATGCACTTTTCTCCATGTCTGAAATGGTCAAAGTGCTATATGAGGATTTCTTGGAGAGAAAGAAAGCATCCTTGGGAGCGATCTTAATGAAGGGTAAAAGTGAAGGGAAAGGAGAGACTTCAAATCCTCCTCCTACACCACCTTCATCACCATCTTCTCCTTCTTCTTCCAGTTCTATATCAAATGCTAGTTCTCAATCTACAACATATACCATACAAAAAAAAACACATAAGCATAAGTCTAATATGCCTTTTTTAAAACTTGATGTTAAGTATGAGTTGCCTTTGTATGATGAAGAACTAAATGAAAAAAATTTAGATAATTGGATAAGACAAATTGAAGTGTATTGCAGGATACAGAGAATCATAGATGAAGGGACTATGATCCAACTTGCTAGTCTCAAGATGGGAGGAACCGCCCTTGTTTGGTGGGAAAGCAGGACAAAATAGGATCTTAAGAAGTTTGGTAAGACTCCCTCTTCATGGCTTGGTTTTACATCCGCTTTACGAAAGAAATTTTATCCTCTAGCTTACATGAAACAAGCTATTATGTCATGGAAAAACTTTAGACAGTTAAAAGGACAAACTGTTCAAAGTTATACATAGGAGTTTCGCAAAAGAGCTTTGTTGTTGGGAATATCATTGGATACTCAAGAGACATTGCTTAAGTATATATGTGGTTTGCATAGTTATTTACGATATACCATTCTTATGTTTAATCCTACTAGTTTAGATGAGGTGTGTGTGCAAGCGACTCATCTTGAATCTAGAGGCAAGAATGTAAATGTTGATTTTGTAAAACCATTCAAATCTACTGAAGGAAAGTTTAAAGGCATGGTTAAAGAGAAGTTCAAAGGAAAGAAAACTAATACAGTGAAGAAGGAGAAACCTACATGTACTCATTGTAAGAAGGAAGGCCATAGTGAGGATCGTTGTTGGATCCTTCACCTAGAGTTGAAACCAACAAAGTTTGGGAATAAAGGAAAACCAAAGACTACTACAACAACTCAAGTCAATTTGGGAGATGAGACAAAGGTCACAGTCACATGAATCAAAGGTAAAAATTCTGAAGCTAGTACAAGTTCTTCAATTCAGTCTTTAAAAGTTGATAATGAAGTTGATGAGGTCAAACGAAAAAAACTTTTTCATATAAGGGTAATTTCCAAACATACAAAAATTGATACTGTATTTGACAGTGGCTCACAAGTAAATTTGATATCAGAAGAAATAGTTAAAAAGTTGGGATTAATCACTAAACCTCATAAGAAACCATATCCCTTAGGACGGATTCATACTGATAATCAATTGCAGGTGGTAAGACAATGTGTCCTAAAGTTTGCAATTAATTCACAATTCATAGATGAGGTTGAGTTGGATGTATTTCCACTAGATATATGTGGTATCGTACTTGGAAGTCCATATTTGTATGACAGAAAAGCAATATTCTATCGTGAAGACAATAAGTATCAATTAACTAAAGATGGAAAAGAATATATAGTAAGGGCTCATCAGAAGAAATTGAATTTATCACTAATCAACTCAGGACAAATGAAGAGGATTGTAAATGTTAGTGAGTGATATCTCTTAATGGTGGTAAAATCTAAAGACACTGTCGGAATTGATACTTTCAAAGATTGTGATGCGAAGTTAAAAGATGATTTAGTTAGAATTTTTTCTAACTATGATGAGTTATTTCATGTCCCAAAAGGATTGCCTCCAAAACGACAAGTTGAACATGAGATACAATTGCAGCAGGATGCTCCTCTTCCTAACATTGGCATGTACAGGTTATCAGTCTTAGAAAATGCAGAGATAAAGAAACAGGTACAAGAGCTGGTTGAACAAGGGGTCATCAGACCTAGTGATTTTCCATGTGGGTCACCTATCATCCTGGTGCCAAAGAAAGATGGCACATGTGTGTGGATTTTCGAGCTTTGAAGAAATCACGGTAAAAACTTGTTACGCTTTGCCTCGCATTGATGATTTATTAGATCAACTGAAACATGCAGTTTATTTCACTAAGTTAGACTTAAGAAGTGGTTACCATCAGATCAGGGTTGTTGAACAGGATATATGGAAGACTGCTTTTAAAACAAAATAGGGACTGTTTGAATGGTTAGTGATGCCATTTGGGATTACTAACACACCTGCTACTTTCATGAGGGTTATGAATGATGTATTCAGGCCTTTCATTGATGAATTTGTAATAGTCTACTTAGATTATATTCTTATATTCAGTAGGACTAGGGAAGAGCATGTCCAGCATGTTAGGCAAATACTTTCAGTGTTGCAAAGAGAGAAACTTTTTGTAAAATTGTCAAAATGTGAATTTGGAAAAACATCTCTTGTATAATTGGGATACATTGTAGGAGGTGGAGAGCTTAAGATTGAACCCTCAAAAGTTGAGGTTATTGTAAATTGGCCAACGCCTACGAATGTAACTGAAGTAAGAAGCTTCATGGGAGCAACACAGTATTGGAGGAATTTTATTGCAAACTTATCTCTGATTGCAATTCCTTTACATGCTTTAACAAGTGTGAAAAGGGGATTCCAATGGGGAGGAATCCAACAGAAGGCTTTCGATACTTTGAAAACGAAGATTAGTACAACTCCTATTCTGGCATTGCCAGATCTCCAACAGTCTTTTGAAATTGAAACCGATGCAAGTGACTATGCCATGGGGGCAGTGTTGATGCAGCACAGAAAACCCATATGCTATCATTATGAGACCTTCACTACAACAATAATTAACTATCGAACCTATGATAAATAATTGTATGCTCTAGTACAAAGTGTTAAAAAGTGGAAACATTACTTAATGGGGAAATAAACAATAATACACACTGATCATCAACCACTATAGTATCTACAATCACAAACTAAGATGCAACAATCAAGGCATTTTAGATGGATGGGGTTTTTACAACAATTTCACTTGGTCATCAGATATAAAAAGGGCATTCATAATAAAGTTGTTGATATGTTATCTAGGCCTCCTAGTACAATTGCTACAATCCTTAAGCACAATTCAATCACTCATGAAATTTATATTGAACAATATGCTAAGGATAAAGATTTTAAGGAAGTCTATGCAACTTTAAGTAATGGTAAAAGAGCACAAGAACTGAATTATCATATAAAAGACAAACTCTTGTATCATTTGGGAAAGTTATGTATTCCAGAAAGTGAAAGAGTTCATGTCATCAGAGAGGCACATAGTTCTCTTATAGCAGTGCATTTTGGGGTAGATTAAACAGTTGCTCAATTACAAAGATTTTGTTATTGGCCTCGAATGCAAAAAAATGTGTCTAGATATGTAAAAGGATGTACTATGTGTGTAATAAGAAAACCAAGTAACAGAAAGCTAGTATTGTACACTCCACTTCCTATTCCTTCTAGACCATGGGAAAGTGTATCTATGGATTTTGTGGGGGGATTGCCTATGTCTAGAAAAGGTCATGATTACCTGTATGTAGTTGTGGATAGGTTCAGAAAAATGTGTGTCTTGATTCCTTTTAAAAAACAGGTCACAGATGAACAAACAACTCAAATGTTCTTTGAAAATGTATAGGTTCATTTTGGTTTACCTACTTCTATTGTATATGATTGAGACTCCAAATTCCTGGGGAAATTTTGGTCAAGCTTATGGAAACTTATGGACCCCAGGTTAAACAAGAGTACAACATTTCATCCACAGACGGACGGGCAGATAGAGGTGGTGAACAAGACAATATTTCATCTACTTCGGGCATATTGCAATAAACATCCTAAGCTCTGGGATGAACATTTGTGTTATGTACAACATGCGTATAATCGAGCCAAACATTCTTCTACTCAGAGATCTCCATTTGAAACTTGTTTGGGGTACTTACAAAGTCTCCTTTGGATTTTGTCTTTGGAATATACATTGCAGCGGGAGGACGCAGTGATGTGGACAGGGCTACAAAGTTCATTGAACAGATCCAGTTGATCCATCAGGTAGTATAGGAACAATTGGAGAAAATCCAAGCCAAGCACAAGGCAAGACATGATATGCATCGAGTTGATCATCAATTCAAAGTAGGAGATCAAGTCTGGTTATACATTAGGAAGGAAAGGATGCAAGGTGAAGGTAAAAAGCTTAAACCAATTCGTTATGGTCCTTTCAAAATTTTAGACAAGATTGGTACTAATGCTTTCTAGTTAGAATTGCCTCCATATATGCAAATCTATTCAGTTGTAAATGTGGAAAACTTGAGATTGTATGAGCCTCCTATGATTGAGGATCAAGGAGAGAATGTTTAGATTCCTACCATCGAAGATTTTTCTCCTGAATATATGAATGAGTTGCAGGAATACACCATATTGGACAAAAGAGTCTGAACTTCTCGCAGGGGTGATGTGGAGTATCTTCAAGTGGGATTGAAGGGCACAAATCCAAGTCAGGCCAAGTGGATGGAGACCAGAAGGGTGAGGAAACAGTATCCTCACTTAGTTACCAACTGATACCAGACTTTTGGTGGTCCAAAAGCTTCCAAGTGGGGAGGAATGATCTGGGAGGCTCCCTAGGTCCAAAAAATGCTTAAAAACAAAAGTTCTCAAAATTGGATGAAACCAATTCCATTGCGACCGACTCATCACGTTGATTCCGGCGGTATATTTACTTTCTCAAACGAGCTCCGTATGCGAGAGTTATCGTACTTTGATCAGATTCCCAAATAGCTAAAAAGTCAAAGGTTAACTGGAAAAAAGTCAATGCTAATGTCAGCATGACATCACCAAAACTATATCATGAGGCTTACGTGGCAGAAGTAGGTGTTGACAAGTGGTGACCAGTGACTGGGAAGATGTGGATGATAGATTCAATCAAAATTGGACACGTGGTGATTTTGGTCAAATGTGGTGGTGCCACGTGGCCCAGGCATGGGCAGCCACGTGGCACCCAGTCAGAACACATTGGAAAGTTTTAAAAAAATGTTTGGGGGTCCATGGGTTTTGAACCCACGACCACCCACCAAGCCAAATCCTTTGGAAGAGCTCCAACACCAACGCGCCATACATAGAACTTATTAACATAAGTCAAATATATATTATATAAGCTTTGTATTGTATTAAGGTTGGTGCGAAAGGGGCTAGGGATAAGCCCCAACCCATGGTTTCATATGGTATTGTGACCACAGGTCAGCAAAAAAGGGGCGTGGTAACGTTTGCATGGAAGGTTCCATGGCATGCACCCTAAAAACTATGAGCTAGCACATTTAGGGGGCCAGCGCTTAGCCCTTTGGGCTAGGGCTTGGCCATATGAGTGCATATGATCGAGTATTGGGGGCGTGCACTCAGCCTTGGGGGCTACTCTATACATTTTTAATTAAAAGTTGGTTTTTTGGCTTATATTTAGCCCACAATTGGTATTTTGCCCGATATTATGACCAAAAAGTGGTTGTTTTAGGATATCTTGGCCATTTGGAGGGGGATTTGATCCCAGAAAGAGGCCATATATTCAAGATAAGTTAGGCTTCTCTTGTTGAGCCTAAAACCTATATAAACCAGGCCTTTTGGAGTTTGAAGGGAACTTTTTGATGCAGGGAATTTGAGGAGTAGTTTATGTATTTTGGTCTTTTCTCATATTTTGAGAGACCTTTTTTTGTCATATTTGTGAGAGGAGTTTGATGAGGCATGCATGAGTTGAGCAAGAAGGTATTGCACAACAGATCTGAAGCATGCTATGTAACATCAAGGAGCCATTGTAAATAACTTGAGCATTTGAAGATTAATAAAAAGGTCCTTCACTTGGAAGCGGGCTCGGAGACGTAGCCACTCATTGGTGAACTCTGTTATCAAGCTCTTATTGTCTTTGTCTCTTTTGTTGTTGTTCATATCTCTGTTTTTATAGCATGATTAATTAATAGTTGAACTCTTTAAACAACTTTAAGCATCTAAATAAGACAATTGTTTATTATTCCTTCCATTTTTGAATCATTTTTTGTCTCCCTCCTTAAGCCAAAGACTTCTAGATTTTAGCCTCCACATTGTTTATTCATCATTCAAGGAATTTATATATGATTGATAGGAAAATTTCTCATGTTGAAGAAGATAGGTCTAAACCACATGATTGTCTATATTGAGTTGTATCTCTTCCATCTTTTTCTAATACCCCTTAACATCACTATTTATTGAATATGCTGAATATTTTACCCATTGTTTGATTACTTCCTTAATGTGTTTTAGTTTTTGCTCCCATATAAACACATGAGAACCTTTGATCCATTGACTCCACTTTTTATAAATTAGGAGAGAAAAATATTCTCTTTCCATCCACAAAGGATTCAATCTAAACAAAATAGGGCCCAAATTTTCTTCTTTAGCAAAGTTAAGAGAGATGGGTATGTGATCTGAGCTGGCCTAGGGTATTATTGAGAAGATGATAATGTCATATCTTGAAAGAAAGGAGCTAATTATAATAAAATGATCCAGCCGTGCAGCTATGTGACCAAGGCTTGTTCTTCTATTATTTCAGGTGAACTATCCTTTAATAGGATGAATGCCCACCATATCTGGAATCAACAGTAAATCCTCCATTTTCTCTCTGGTTATATGAATTGTGGTGTTAAAATCACATGCTATTATACAGTGTTGGGCATACTCCACTCCTTCTAGACCTAATAGATACTCCCAACATTCTACTTTTTCCTTGTAGCTATTTGGCATATGGACATTAAACAAGTGGAAGAACATAAATGATTGCAGATGAATCATTTTTACCATAATCCAATGTGTTTCTTTGTGAATCTCTTCTAACTTAAATAATTATGTATTCTAGAAGGTTCCAATTCCCCCTGAGGGTCCCCTTGAGCTTAGAGCTAGTCCTTGAATTTTTTCCCATATGTTCTGCATTTCATTGAGAGTTTCTCACTCTCCTATTTTGGTCTCCTGGATCAGAAGGAGCATAGGTTTTTCACTTCTGATTAGTTTTTTCATTTCTTATTTTTTTTCCTTACTATCTAGTCCTCTGCGATTCTAGGAGACTAAATTCATTATTTACCTGAGGATTTGGTTGCCCCCGTTTGGTGGGCTGATATTGGGCCACAATTTTCCCTTCTTGGCCATGCCATTTTCCTTGCTTGGTTTCTTTTTTCAGGATCCCTTCCAAGATTGTTTGAATTCCCAATTATTTATCTATGTCAGCTTCATTTTCTCTTCTGTTATGATTAGATTTCTTTCCTACCTTCCTTTGAGTATTAGTAAGAAGCACTTCTAGCTCTGATTCTTCAACATTCTCCTCCTCTTGCACAAGAAGCTCCGACCAGGGAGGAATTTGTGCATTAATTGGTGAAGATTCTCCATTTTTAGAGTGAGCAGATTTGGAAGGGACTTTAATATTTTATTTACCTTTTTTTTTTCCTTTACTCCCTTCCTTAAAGTCCTTTCCAATTTCTTTTGATTCACTCATTTTTTCCTCTACGTTATCAATGATTTCAAATGGATTATGACTTGTTTCACCTTTTTTGTTTCCTCATGTAGAAGAGTTCTAAGGGGGAGAAGGAGGAGGCAAGCCTCCTTGGGCTCGATCTGCCTAATGGGATACCTTCCTTGAAGTTTTTTTCTTTTTTTAGCTGTTGCCAATGATCTTGATATCTTTCCTCTGGGGAATCTAATTTTTTCCAAGGGAAGTTCTTTGCAAAATGTTTGTATTCATGAAAATTTTTACACTTAAAGGGGACCTTTTCATAATATACTTGTTGAATGTAAGACCAATTATCCATAGTTAACTGAATGGCTTCTGGAAGTCCCTTTTCCATTTATACTTCTACAAAGATTCTTGCACAGGATTTCATAGCATCTCATGGTTCGACTCGATCAATGAATCTACCTAGATTATTTCCAATGCTTCGAAGGGTTTCATCATTCCAACAATGAAGCGAGAGGAATGGGACGTGCACCCAAACAAGGACAACCAAAGGAATATCATTTTCAGGACTGAAGTATGGAGTCCATTTATTTAAATAAATTCCTCTTGATCCCATAAAATAAGGTCCATTTCTAAAAATTATATCACGATCTTGTTTTTTCTCAAATAGAAAGACAAAGAAACCCATACCATAGAATGTCAAGGACATTTTCCCTTGAATGATATTTTTCTAGTTCAGATCTAACCATTGCGCCATGGCTTTCAGGGAATGACAAATTCCTGTAAATTGACCGATCAATCCATTCTGTGCTAGCCTAAGGAAGAAAGGGCACGCCGACATAGGATGGACAGGAACCTTTGGGATCTCATTCAGTTTCTTCACGAACTTGGGAGGTGCAGCTTTTGAATATTTTGGGTAGGAAGCAATCAGATTCTCGAAAGATGTGATGTCAAGCGGAGGAGGGGAATACGGGGGAGCTCCTCCCCCCAAATCTGAGGCCATAACAAAGAGAAGACGACCTAGAGCAAGCTATCGAGGATTTTCTCCGTAGTGTTAAACCCTAGCCTCAGAGCTTTTGCATTGTCATGGTAATGGTTTAATATTATTATGGGTATAAGGATTTATTTAGGGATTTATGATAATTGAATTAATTTAATATGATAAGTCTATATATAATGACAACAACAACAACGACAACTTTTTTCTATCACTAAGAACAACACTTATATGTATGTTTTGGATGTTTAATTAACTAAGTAGATAAGTTAATTGATATACAAAAACATGATAAACAATAATAAATAAAAAATTACAAAATAAAAAAATTCGATAAATTGATTACAATATATGACATATATATACATATTCCTAGTCTAAACTTCTACTTTTGGAGTTTTTATGGGCATAATTTCTAATCAATTTTTATTGAAATTAGGAAAACAATTGTTGGAACTCAAGATTTGAGAGATTGAGTCTGTATAATTCGAGTGCACCGAAAGTTTTTCAAGATACCATATCCATTTATGCATTCAAAAAAGTCATTTAAAAAACAGAAAATGAAG
>JASDQU010437007.1:4345-16627 GCA_032191745.1 Picea mariana | reverse complement strand
CCCAATAAAAAGAAAGAAAAAATTATTTTCAGAGCTGTCCCCCCATCTTCTTGCATAAAACAATCTTAAAAGATGGAGGGCCAGTCTCTAAGGGTGTAAGAGGCTAACCTGTCGGGATACTGAATAGGTCTGTTGGCAGCGGGTACCGGCCTGTGGTATGACTAGGTAAACCTGTTGGAGTACTGAATAGGCTTGTTGGCAGCGGGGCATTCTACCTAGAGAGGATGGTAATCTGACAAAAATAAATAATAAATTTAAACTTGTCCCGATGTATGACATTACTTGTAGACAAAGCTAACACAAAGTATGTATGGTTAAGATAAGGTTAATGAACTCCATAAATTTTCCATTGGGAACCAACTTTGAGACTATCTTGAAACTCTCTTGCCTACCTCTTCTTATCTATATATAGGATCTATTTTCCTATAGGTGGGGCCATCTTTTAACCCTCTCATCAGACCAATCTATGAAATTTATCTCTACACTTAACAAGCTGTAAATCTTCGGCTATTGGGAGAACTGACTGGTTTATTGTGAGGTGTCACAATACTTAGGTGTGGGGAAGGGGTTCATGAGTTGACAAATGATAACATCGCCTAGAAGAAGTAAATCTTTGTAAAAATTTATGTGTATTATTTTCATGATATAGGTTATTACATCAAAAATCATTTTATTTCTTTGAAATGATAATTCCACATGTGTTATAAACTATTGTACACTTCCTTAACAGACCACTTAACTCGTTTATTGTTGTTACAGACTATTCATTACAGATTTATGATTACATGACTTATAAAATGCTATATAGATGAATGGATTGTGTGAGCACGATGGAAAAACAAATAATAATGGAACACTCGTATCCTACCTCTGCTCCTATTCACTTTGTTCGTGGTCTCTGAGGAATCAATTTCCTCAGCCACAAAGCTCCGAAGAGTTGGAGACCGCTGGTTTAAACACCACCAGTTTCCAAGAGAAAGCTATAACAAGGTTTTCAAACCCGATTTTCAAAACATCTCTCGAGCTAAAAGATACTCCAAAGAGTGGATAAAAGAGGAGCTAATCAACCCTCTCATAGTCATCACCAGATTGATCACATGTGAAGGTAGATATTCCGTCTTTAAAGCCTGTCACTTTCGATTATTAGCTCACTTTCAGTTTAATAAGCCATTGAATTTTCCCTTTTACTTCTTAAAGAGTCTCGAGAATATGTCTTCCCAAGTAAGGAAGAATGTAACTAATCCCCATAACAACTTATTTCACCATGGCCTTATCAAACTACTTGTCTTAGCCGAGTTGGAGAAAATGTGGGATGAGTTCATTTACCAATTTGCAAACCCTCATCTTACAATCAAGACTAGCAAGAAGACACTTGATCTAGGGACTGTTACTCCACCCAAACCCTCATGCTCAAGCTATTTCTTTACCAAACCAAAAGTCGAAGAAACTTGTTGATACCCCTGTAGCCTCATCGGGGAAGAAGACCAAGAAACCTATTTCTAATTCATGGCACGAGGACGTGACATATATTCAGTCTGGGGGGAGTTTCCTGAGCTAAAAAAATGCTAAGCACTGCCCATTTGTATAGCAAACCCATGAGAAGAGGAAGTAGGATTTCTGTCAAAATTCTATCATACTATCTTTTTACAATGCCTTGGGATATTATATCATCATTTGTTTGTATTGGTATGCTAAATTCTATATTGATGACATCATTGTGTGTGTTATAATATTGCTGTGCATTTTTATGTTTATGCTATAGAAGACTGCTTATACTTAACTACTCTTTGTGACAAATACAGAGCGATAACAATTGCTAAATACTTACTGCCATCTGTATTACAAGCTTATGAAAAGAGGAACAATTGTTTGAATTGTTATAGATCGATGTCATGCAATAAAAATTATCCTGTTCACCATGCCTACCAATAAAAACCAAGCCTTTTGTTAGTATCTGTTAGTTTTGTCAGTCACCAGTGATCAAATTTACTCTTTCATGTGATTGATAGGGTTATTAGGTCAAATTGTTATATTTTCAAAATAAAATTCTCAAATAAAATTTGACATATCTTGGTTGTAAAAGGGTCATTGGTGTGTCTAGGTGTCCTTACTACTCCCTCCACTCATGCAAGGTCATGAATTTTCATCATGGTTGTTGGAGCCGCCCTTGTTTTTATCTTTTACCCTTCACATTTTTCAATTTTTGAGACTTGCTAAAGATGGCCTTTTTGTTTTACTTCGGGATCTCGCAGGTCGGATAATATAACTCATAAATTTACACGCCCCGAGTCACGAAACGACGAAGTCTTTTTAAATTTTCGCTCAAGATGGTAACCAGGGTAAAATATTTTAACCCAGTGATTAGACCTCGCCGGGGTTTCCCGCCTCGGCGTTCGCCAAGTTCGAACTTTAATTTTTACAGCTCAGAGTGCCGAGAACATGAGGTTCTTTCGGGCTAACTCTGGTCAAAGACTAAAAGAAACAAGGCTAACCCTGGTTAAAATCTGTTTTCGGCGTTTCGCCACTCGACACTATCTTTTATAAAGTTACGACGTCTAAAATCCCGACTCACGAGGTCATGACGTAATTATAACTTGATTAATAAATCACCTAATCCAAGATTGTTCTCCCCTTATTTGAGTCTTAATTATCGCCATCTCACATTTTCGCGACTCGGCGTACTAATCTCCTAGAAATTTGTCTTCGAAGTTCCGAAGTCGCGATGTGGCGAAATAAATTGATTATAAAATTAATGAAGTTCCAAATCATGATTAATGTTAATTAAGACAAAGTCGGTCCTCGCGATCTCGCGAGTTGGGGACTCAAAATGTTAAAAGGAAATTCACGATGCAGCGAACAACGAGAAAGTTATTAACGTGCTAAGTTTTAATAATTTAAAATAAAGCGAGATATGTCCCGCGCATCGAGGCTTGCACATTTCCTTAGGTAACCATCTCTCTCCCTACTCCGACTGACTGTCAAACCGTCAAACATTGATGACATTAATGAAGAATTAGGGTGAATCCACGAATAAATAAAATCAGATTTTACGCAATAACTTTGTTTCTAAATGCGATTTGACAGCCTTATTTCGAATAGTACATAATTTTTGAACATATACAGGAGTTTCATTTCATTATATGAAAACATTTTTCATAAGCACGCAGAGCTCGTCATTTTTCGAGTAAACTAATTGCTGCATGTATACGCAGGTATATCACAGAAGGGAAAAAATGCAAGCTTCCGCCATGGCTCCATGGAAAGCAGCAAAGGCAAATATCGAGGTTGCAAGGCAAGGATCGGATAATGTCTACGATACTTTGCCTCGGAGTGTTGATTCAGTCCCTAGATGGTCCTTTGTTTCAGATATTCTGCAATTTGAGTTGGTGAATTATTCAGACTCCGACAACAATGAAAAGGATGACTTGAACACTAAATACAAGATTGTTGTTCAATCAGGAATGCACAAGGTAGCAACCAGACCACGGTTGCTTCCCTATTATGATATGATCCGATGGGTGTTGGATCATATAGACTTACCCACCAGAACTATCATGAACAACCAGCAGGTCGCGGTCGGGACTTTTAGACCAGACCACATCCAAACCATGTACAAGCTACCTTCGATGTCCGAATACACATATGGTGTCGAGTTCCTGGAGGAATTCAAAGAGAAAGAGTGTAAACAGTATGACAAAACCATGCCCGGTTTGATCAAAGATTGGGTTTTCTGCTCCGCAAAATTCAGAGAAAATGACCAAGGTGTTTATTCTGTCTCTTCTTTGGAGCCACATTATAAGTATGTGGCAATGATGACTTGCCGGCTATTCGGGAGAGAAGACACAACACATTTCTACATCGCATGGGTGCCTCTCATGTTTCGAGTTGCAGAAGGTTGCTCGTTTAACTGGGAAAAGATACTCTCAGACAGTCTGGCCAACAGGGTCACAGAGTATTGGGAGCAGAAGGCAAGTGGGAAATCATCCTCGTTTTTCATGTTTGCATATCTCATGGACGCCGTATGTTCCATGACACCATTCCCCCTGATGAGCTAGGCCTGGAATCCAGTCCAAGAAAAGCCCGTGCATGAGTATCATGACAAACTGTGGGAGAATAAATGGACAAATTCATTTACAAAATTTTCAACTGGGTGATGGTGCCCCTGCACATCACCATTTTTGGTCGCTCGCCACCTCGTATCTCGGACAACATTGCTGCAAATCTGAGTGGTATAGCGGACTGGTATGTAGAAGCAGAGTTTTCCTATTTTAGAGTGTTCGGAGCTGTTGTTCCCCCGCTTGTGCTACCACTGTTCATCCCTGACAAGCTAGCTTTTCGCGAGATCGCCCGACAAACAGTGATTGGTGGGGTGAGTAAAGAACTCAAAGCATCTTCGAAGAAGGTATGGTCGTTTTTCCCTGTTCGACTAAATTATTATTCTTTATTGGATTCCGGGCATGCTAAAGCCGAGGCTGCAGCCTTGGAAGACCTGAGTTTGGTCGCCATTGAATATAAAAAACATGATCCTCAGAAAATTGTAAGCAATCATTTAGCAAACTGTGGGCTGAAGAAGTTTGAACACGAGTTTTCACCCTCGGATGACATTTTCCGAGGGGCGAGATCTTATGGGGAAGTGCTAGTTCGGATCCGATCTTTAGCACCCGAAGACATGGCATCTGTATTAAAATTCCAAGAACATAGACGAAGAAGCCTTCCCGCTGTGTTGGGAGGTTTGGGTATTTTTGAGGCAAAACAGAAGGATGTTGAAGGTTCCGAAGACCAAATTTATAACCTCGGAAAACACCAGGAAGGGGAGCAAGCAAAGAATCTCGAAGCAGAAGAGGAGACTATGCACCCACCCAAGGAACAGAGTTCAGAGGTGGAAGTAAAAACTTCAGGCCCACCAGGCGAACAAAAGCTGGAGACTGAAACAGAGGCTCTAGGTACGCCAAAAGAGAAGAACCTTGTCAATACTCCAAAAGAGTCGACAAAACAAATAGTAAAGCCCATCACCTCAGTCACACCCTTGCAGTCGGCACAGGGAAATGTCAGCGATGGATGGATATTTGATGAAGAACTGAGGTCTATCAGAGAAGAAGAACTTCCTCCAAACGAGTTCTTCTTTGACAAAAAGAGAAAAGCAGTGGTGAAAAGGGAGTTCTACCAGGATGAAGGATCAACTGCTAAAAAATTCAAAGTTATGACCGATGGAAAAAACAAAAAGAATGAGGAATTCGCCACGAAGATCGCAGGAACGCTAGGAGTGTATGCATCGACGAATCAATTCTCGGTCGGGATGTTGAAAAATCAGCTCAAAAGAAAGAATCGCCTGATCAAGACTCTCGAAGCCAGAGTAGCTTCGGCCACAGAAAACGCTAAAAGTCAGGTGAGTGGGGAAATAGAAATGGCCCGACTAGCTAATAAAAAGGAAATAGAAGTGCTCAAAGCCAACTTGGAACAAGCGCATTCAGTGATCCGAGACGGTCGGGTGCAGGCTGGTCAACAGAGGACTATGATTGCAGAGCTGCATGCTCAGATGGATATCGCTGAAAATAGGGTGATCAATGTCGAGGGGTTTAAATCCCGAGCGACACAGATTCAGAGCAAGATCTCTTCTACACAACAGAGTTTGCTCGCCAAAGTAGGAACAATCCGAGAGGATTGTCTGTTGATGCATCGGGTTTTCGAGAACCTGACTGACAGAGAAAGAGATGCAGGAGCGGCTCGGGTCGCTTTCCAGGAGGCGGTAATAGCCATGAATGACAGAGTTTCGGCAGGTTCCCCCGGACTCACTCTCCCAGAACAAACTAGAGGTAACATTTTGTTGAAGGATTGGGAGCATAACATTACCCTGGGCAAGGAACAAGCCCAAAAAGTGACCAAATCATTAGAAGAAGCCTTCAATTCTATAGAAGGTGAACTGTTGGGTATGGACACTGGAGGCGATGCCGAAACTTTAATACAAATGAATGTAGAACAGATCTCGCTTGATCTGAAAGAGAAGGAGGAGAGAGATTTGACCGATATCTCTCAGATGGACAAGGTGGACATGGCTCAAGTTGACAAGCACTTAATCCAACCCAGCGTGCAACTAAGTGCCCTCGACATTGTCGATGCACAAATGGGAGACAAGATACAATAGTTAGCCCGAGAATGCTACTTCGTCGAGGCCAGCTGTCAAGCAGAACCTTCGCAACTCGTATCTAAATTTGTGGACAAATGTATTGCCTACACCGAATCTACACGAAGATGAGCACCTGGCACCAAGTGAAAATGGAGTAGGAGAAAGGGAATGATTTCGCTCCTCTCAGTTGTAACCAAATTTGTGAAATCGTTGAGATCCTAACTGATCTGTAAAGTTGTATAAATATATCACAAAAAGAAAAAGAAGAGGCTGGACCTTTTTGGTATTAATTGTAATAGAGTTTTTGCATTCGAGAAGTTAATATAAGCAAATCCAGAGATTCTCGATTCCGTCCAGATTTTGTTACAAGTTTGTTTCTTCGTATTTCATGTTTCATTTCATTCCATGATTCATAATTGATGTGCTTTGTTGTAATTTAGTACGAACACTACTATAACAAAATGAGTTATGTTTTCTGTAAGTATTTATTGTCTTTCCTCTGCACCAGCTATCAGCGGGTGTAAGACCAATCTCTACTTTCAGGATTCTATATATATTCTATGCTATGTCAGTTATTTCCTTACTAATTTCCTCTTCTGTTTATATGTGAGTTTTCTCTTTGACATGAATCTTGCGTTATATGCAGCTAAATGTTTTTCCTCCGCCTCACACCTTTTATTAAAATATAATACAGTTACAGAAAAGAGCCTTCGATTTGCATTCTTATTTTATTTTCTAAACGTAAAATTCTCTTTATTTCGACCAAATCGAGACAACATTTAATCTCCCTTTTAATCCTTTCTTACCCTTACTGTTCCTCCATGACTGTCCCTGCGGCAACAAAACCCAATATCGAACTCGGACTATCGAACCAAATGCATATTGCTTTAAATCTTTTTGACATAATCCTTAAAACTGCTAATAACCGGGAGGAACTCGAACGTTCATGGGAAGACATTAAACAAGATATAACTACTCAGGAACAGTTGGAAGCTAGACGACGAGAACGTAGAAATCTTCCCTAGTTTCCTATACCGAAGGTTGACGTTATTCTCTTACCCATCTTTCACCTACTTTCGGATGCCTTGACACTGTACTTTTAAGCCTTAGTACAGACTCAGTAACAACATCTTTCTGGCACCGTTGTCGGGGAGCGAAGTTACGAAATCTTTTCCCTGGGAAAATGACATTTATTTCGTTGAAAGTGTTACTCCTTGATAGTGAACATAGAGTACACACATTTTAAGGCTTTTTCAATCTTTCACTTGGCGACTCCACGAAAAATATATATATATATATATATATATATAAAATGGCATTCGTTAGAAGAAATACCAGACAGAACCCGGATGGTAAGCTGATTACGCCTCTTAATAATCCCGAAATATTTTTAAAGACTAAGTGCCATTCAGAACCTTCTACTTCACGCAGTCCTCTGTTTGATACCCAAGATCCGACGACAAACTGCTTTGAAGTTAGGAGTGAGATTCATCAGACTTTCCCATCCATACACAGGGGAAAAGGCCCTTCATAAAATCTGTCGACAGTTGACATACCAACTTTTCTTCTACGGAACTTCCCGGTCTCGCCCGAGTGTGTTACGCATTCATTTTCTACACCTGAACTGATGGAAGCCGCTGGAGGAGGTGGTGGAGGCGCTCCTGGAGGAGGAGGTGGAGGCCAAGGGAATGTCCCTCCTCCCAGAGTATTCGCAAAGGTTGCAACGAGATACGCTCCCCTGGTTTTGCCCGTCCCCCTCCATGATTTGCCTGAAAACTACATCAAAAATCTTCCTAAGTTCACTGGGGAGGGAGATCTAACCGTGACCGAGCATATAAATTTCTTTGACCAATTCACAGATGTCTGTGGTATTGAGCACGAAAATGTCTATTCGAGACTCCTTGTCCATACCTTTGAAGGACAGGTTCGAACTTGGTTTCGGGGCCTCACCGCAGCTTCTATCCGGACATATGACGCTTTGGAAGATGATTTCCTTAGACAATGGGGAGAGTGAAAAGATCACTTATATTACCTTACATAGTTTGGGTCCCTAAAGAAAAAGAACTCATAGACAGTCATGGAATTCATTCTGAGATTGAACAAACTGTATAATAAGATTCTAGCCGTAGTTAAACCCTCCGAACCCTCGGCCAAAGTAACCTTCGTGGGAGATTTCGAGCCGGATTTCACACTAGTTTTACGAGAAAGAAGAGGAGCCACCCTAAATAGAATGCAAGATGATGCTGTCGAAATAGAATCCGATATGATGGCTTCAGGAAAATTAAAGGCTAAAGTAGAAACAGTCAACCGCGAGAATAGACGCTATAGGGAACCAGCGGGTCCTTTGGGCTCAAATAGATACACTGATGATAGAGTAGATGATATGGCCCGAATAATTAAAGAGTTGTCTAACAAAATGTCTAGGATGGAGTTGGACCAGTTTAAAGCTGATTCTTCTAATAAAAAGGACTTCAAGAGAAACCCGAATCCCCAAAATCAACAGAGACAAATAAAGAATGAAGATCAAAAAATACAAGCTCCACTAAAAAATGAAAATTTTATAGGGGTAAACGACCTCCAAGATTTCAGAGATTCGGAAGATGAAGTCACGAATTTCGGTGATAACTGTTCACAGCCATATCTGACTCGTGAAGACTATGAAAAATCTTTGAACATCCCACAATCGACTAATGAGGATGAAGAAGGTGATCACACTGATCCCTGTGTATCTCAACTAGAAACAGAGATGATAATGGACGAGTTTCAACCAAAGTACAACCTAAGATCTAAGAGTAAACCCACCTCAACGAATCAACCTAAGAAAATCCTTCAAAAAGGTCAAACTTATGAACCTCCTTCGGAAGAGACCTTGTTACCCAGCAACAAGACCAAGGTAGCAAGCACTCAAGAGTCCGAGGCAAAAAATGTTGAAACTCAAACACAAGAAACCAGACCAGTAGATAAAGTTATGTCTTCAACTAGGATCACCAGTGATAAAGCGATCCAGACAAGCAAGTCGGAAAGAAAAAATACGGAAATCTCAACCAAAGAAACAGACAAGGTAAACACATCTTTCAGTTTTGAAAATGAGTTAAACAAAATTAAGATACCGATTCCTTTGGTAGAATTAGCAAAAAATCCCGCTTATCGGAATCAAATTGCCAAAGCGATGGGTGTCTATGAGCTAGAAAGTCAGTCTGATGTTATCAATCTGGAAGATGACAGACCTAACATCACCTTTGGTCCTCATTTTGAAGGGTCCAAAGACAACATCGCTCCCTTTTATATCACCCTGAATATACATGATCAGTTGCTACATAATTGTATGTTAGACTCCGGGGCTTCTCATAACGTTATGCCCAAAATTATAATGGAGAAGCTGGGTCTCCAGATCACGAGACCTTATGGAAATCTGTATTCTTTCGATTCAAGGAAGGTTAAGTGCATAGGGATGATAAAGGATCTGGTAGTTACCCTAGCGCAGGTCCCTGCTAAAAGTATCCTGATGGATGTGGTTATCGCCGATATCCCCCCTAAGTATGGTATGCTCTTATCTAGGTCATGGGGGGCCAAGTTGGGAGGTTCCCTTCAGTTAGACATGTCTTACGCAAAAATCCATGTGTTCGGGGGTCAATTCACTCGTTTATACAGAGATACAAGATTAGCGTACACGGTCAGTGATCCCCAAAACCCACACAACTTCCCCATTTACATCGTAGACCAAGATCTGGGAAATTGCATTTTGTCTTTTGATGATGGTCTAGATGGTTGCCTGGAAGAAATCGATGCAAAGCAAGAAGATTTAAGCCCCTTGACAGAAGAGCTGTGCAATACTAATGTATGGAAAATGTACTTCGATGGTGCTTCGTCTTCTGAAGGAGTTGGTGCTGGGGTACTTTTGGTAGCACCCGAAGGTAAGTTGATTGTTCCTTTCTCCTATCGTTTGCAGTGGGAAATAGATTACACAAATAACGTATGCGAGTATGAGGCATTTATCTTAGGATTAGAGGCCGCAAAGAAGTTAAATATAAAGAACTTGGAGGTATACGGTGATGCGGAATTGATAGTAAGACAAATAAATCGACAATACCTAGCCAAGCATCCAAGACTAAGAACATACATAAATTGTGTTTGGGATTTGATGGAAAAAATTTTCTCATCTGTAAAGGTCCATTTTATCCCTCGCGCAGAGAATCTTCATGCCGACGCATTGGCCAAGGCAGCTTCAACCTTTTCTCCTCCCACGACAGTCAAACTGAAATATCACATTGAAATCAGATACAAACCCTCTATACCAGAAAATATCTGACACTGGCAGGTTTTCGAAGATGACGAACAAATCAAGAAATTTCTTACAGCAGTGGGTGAGTTCTCTGAAACTCATCCAGACCAAGATAATCAAAATGACTCGATGTGGATTATGCAAGAAGGTGAAGATCCTGAAACCTTCTGAGAAAAAATAGCAGATCATCGTATGTTGGTCCCTAAAAACAACCAAATTCCGAAAGGATTAATTCCTTTAGAAAGACTTTTCGATCAGAACGACGTACCTGTGAAATCCACTTTGCAGCCCCAACCAGAAGAAGTGGAGGATTGTGATATAGGAACTGAGAAAGAATCCAGGATAGTAAAGATATCTAAGTTCCTCCCTCCGAAGGTAAAAGTCCAATACAAAGACCTACTCAGACAGTACAAAGATTTTTTCGCCTGGTCCTATGATGAGCTTAGAACGTATGACACTTCCATAATTGAGCACAAGATACCTTTGAAGCCCGGGGTCAAGCCGTTTAGGAAAAAGCTTAGGCAAATCAACCCCATTTTGTTTCCTGTGATTGAAAAGGAAGTTAAGAAGCTTTTAGATGTGAAAATAATCGTACCTCTGAGGTACTCAGACTGGGTGGCAAATTTGGTCCCGATCAGGAAAAAGAACGGAGAAATAAGACTGTGTGTAGATTTCCGAAACTTGAATAAGTCTTCCCTTAAGGATAATTATCCGCTCCCCAAAATGGACCACATCCTGGAAAAGGTAGTCGGGGCAAATCGAATGTCTATGATAGATGGGTTCTCTGGATATAACCAAATCACCATGAACGAGCAAGACAGAGAAAAAACTGCTTTCACCACTCCATGGGGTACATTCATGTATGGAAAAATGTCGTTTGGTTTGATGAATGCAGGAGCTACATTCCAACGCACTATGGACATTGTTTTCATAGGAGAAAGAGACAAGTATGGTCTGTCTTTGAACCCGAAGAAATCACATTTCTCCATGCGGGAAGGAATGCTGAAGAAAGATAACAGAGTAAATTGGACGACTGAGGCTAAAGCATCGTTTGTGCATATTAAAAAAGTCATCAGCGAGGCACCTGTGTTAGCAAGCCCAGATTACTTGAAATATTTCCTCATCTTCTCGTTTGCTTCTGAACATACTATCGCCACGGTGCTCCTGCAAAAGGATGACGAAGGTTTCAAACGACCGATCGCATTTTTTAGCAAGAGCCTTCGAGACACCGAATTAAAGTATGACATAATAGAAAAACAGGCGTACACAATGGTGAAAGCGCTAAAAGAATTTAGAACCTATGTACTGCATTAAAAAATTATCGCGTACGTACCAATCAATGCTGTGAAAGATATATTGGTACAGCCAGATAGTGACGAAAAACGAGGGCGTTGGCTCGCTAAAATAAAAGAATTCGATCTGGAAGTCAAGCTGACTAAATTGATAAAGGGGCAAGGTTTGGCCAAACTCTTGGCTGAGTCGAATCTTAGAGCTCTTGATATTAATTGTCTCCAAGGAGAAGAAGGAGATGCACACCTTCCAGAGCCGGATGACCAGACAGATCCAAGCAAGGTCGAAGAAAAGTTCATATCGTCAGGATGGTATAAAGACATAGTGTTCTACTTGTTAAACCTAAAATGTCTAGATGGACTATCACCAGCCAAATGCAGAACTTTAAAACTTCATGCTGTAAAATATTGCATTGCCGAAAATCAACTATACTTGAAGGATACATTAGGGTTCCTACTGGTCTGTTTGGTTGAGTCGAAAACTCCACAGGTTATAGAGGAATTTCACGAAGGGATCTGTGGAGGACACCATGCATGGAGAGACACAACCTACAAGATCTTGAAAGCCGGATACTATTGGTGGAAAC
>JASDQU010437006.1:48536-63951 GCA_032191745.1 Picea mariana | reverse complement strand
GGGTTTAAAAAATATTTATCTTTTTAGCATAAAAAATATTTATCTTTTTAGCAAGGTTCTAGGTGTTAAAATCCTGTGGAGATTGGTGTATAATGATGGTCTTTTGGATAAAGTTATGAAGTCAAAGTATATCCAAAACAAAGATATGATCGATTGGTCTAGAACTACCAGAAAAAAGACTCACAAATATTCTATTGTCTGGAGGGATTTTAGTTCAAGCCTCCCC
Source organism: Picea mariana (assembly GCA_032191745.1). Taxonomy (NCBI): domain Eukaryota; kingdom Viridiplantae; phylum Streptophyta; class Pinopsida; order Pinales; family Pinaceae; genus Picea; species Picea mariana. Next base: position 63,725 of record JASDQU010437006.1, on the reverse strand, counting down.
TTCAGTGGAGAAATGGTCAGCTTGGAAAGTTGGCAAAGGGAGAAAAGTGATAATTGGCGAGGATAGGAATTTTAAAATTAAGTGATGCAAATTCTCATCAACACACTAATGCATGGTCTCAAGGGTTGTTTTCAACATAAAAACTATCCCTTCAAGGAAATTTAACAAAGGAATGGGGGGATTATATATTTTATCAAGTTGGGAAGTGCAACAAAAGTTGAGGAAGAGGCACTAATAAAGAGAACTAGGTGGTGGAGATCAATTTGAAATATGTAATGTCGACTTAAAACCAAAATCCTTCTCTAGTTGGCACTAGAAAATGAGTTATTGACTTGGGATAATGATAAAAATTGATCTTGGAATGGGAATAGGCCACACAGATGCATACTATGCAAAAATGAAAACGAGATCATTGATCACCTATTTGTGCATTGTTCTTTTGCAAAGGTAGAGTGGATGGAAATAACACAAGGATCAAAGGTCATGACAAGATGGGATAGGCCATCTCTCATTGAGTGCTTACTTGATTGGTTAACATATAGAGTAGTGGAGGATTTTAAGGCAATGCCTAGGAGTATGGTTTGTGGTGGTCCATAAATCAAGTGTTCTTCCAAGAGTCAACTATCACATAAAGTAAAGTTGGTCACATAGTTAAGTTACAATTACAAGATCACAAAAGGCCCGTAAGGTGGTTGGTATTAGACCCTTGGTGATGCTAGTATTGATTATGAGATCCCATGGGGATTTTTTTGACGATGCATGAGCATATGTGGTGCTGGAGTTGTTTTATTTATATCCCAATCACAATTTATAYTAATAACCATGTGGAGATCTATGAATTATGGATCCTTCTCAAATCRGCTAAAGATAAGGGCATAAACAAATTATAGGTCTAGATTCCAAATTACTAGTAGAATGGGCTAATAAGAATCACAAAATAGAAAATGTGTAGGGGTAGGAACTAATAACCCTGTGGAGATCTATGAATTATGGATCCTTCTGAAATCRGCTAAAGATAAGGGCATACACAATTTATAGRTCTAAATTCCAAATTAATAGTAGAATGGGCTAATAAGAATCACAAAATAGAAAATCTGGGTTTGGAAAACATAATGAGGCACATCCTAGAGTTGAAAGAGTCCTCYGATGAGCTCTCCTTCACACATGTTTATAGGGAGTTTAACTCTTAAGATAACAAGATATCAAATGAAGCATTGGTTCTTGAGGAATGACATCTATTGGTTCAGGTGTACGAATATGAAACTCATCACGAGTCCAATAAATTTTTTATTTATTAATCTTTTATCACGATGCTTATGTCATTATTATGATAGTTCAGTATGGATGGAAATTATGGTTTATGGGAGATCTAGTATTACTCATGTGGTTTTATGGGGATTTGAATTATGTCTATATTTTTATGTTTTTAGAATGGGTAGATAAGTGCAGGTAGATTTCATACTTCTACAGTTTTGTAGGAAAGACTGCTAGAAAATATACCAGATACCACTAGGTCAGGTCGCTTCTTTGATTTGAAACCATCACACAATTCCAGAACAAGCTCCCACATAGGCAACATGCTATACTCCCTTTCGAATTTGTATCTCCTCAACTTGGATACAACTTCACCTCAACAACCAATCCTCCATTCAACAACAAATAGAATGGTTCATTGTCTTTCACTTGCAGGTTCTCCAATCTTCACTTCCAGAAAAATGTCATCGTGTATGGATCATACATCGACTTCCATTATGTAGAGCAACATCTTGTTAAAAATTCATTGACCCGATTCATTACATTTGGAAATAGGTAAGTAGAAGAAGAAAGATACTAGCACCGAAAATCCAACCTAGGGCATTTGAGGAAACTCACACCTGCTTACCATTTCAACGACCAATTATACTAACAATTTTACCAACAACATAAATATTATTATTCTAACTTAACCAGAGAGTTGGGTGTTGTCATGCGAGTTTATTACAGGAATCAATCCCTCGTCAAATGGATTCGGCAGCTGCTAACAAACATTGGCTCATTGTAGAAAAAATTACTCTTATCCTTCTGTATATTATTTGAGCTCAGTCTAATTGTAGGACGTGTTGGTTTGTTCATGGGATGGCACCGCCATTCAACTGAACTCAAATCCACTTCCTCCAGGAGGGATGAAGGAAAAATCTAGTTCTCAAGCAATCAATGGCACATTATGCATATTGTAGCAGTGTTGATACAATACGTTTTGTGTGGAGTGAGAACAATCCACCACCAAAATCTCTCAAGGCCTATGTTAGAAAGATTGTACATTCAAAAGCAAAAAGTAATGAAAAACTTGACTTTAGGTTTGACCTGAACAAGGAGGACAAATTCAACAATAGATTTAAACCGATTGAGGGCTTGAGAACAGATGCATTTTTTTTTTTTATTGATGATTATGTGGTAGTTCCAATATATATATATATATNAAATTCAACAATAGATTTAAACCGATTGAGGGCTTGAGAATAGATGCAATTTTTTTTTTATTGATGATTATGTGGTAGTTCCAATATATATATATATATATATATATATATATATATATATATTACTTTACCAATGCAGTGCAGGTAAGAATCAACACTATTTCGAAAACATTGCGTCATTTGTTTTCATATCAAGCATCTTTGTAATGATGGATCTTATACAACACCACCTTTCCTCATATTTTCAAGTTTCAAGCACTCGTCCTTTCACACTAGTAGCAACATGTCTTCACGTCTTAGCTCTTTCAAAACCTTTATAGATCCACATTAGAATCCATACTTCCAGGGATTTCACAATTAGATCATCTCTTGCCAACTAACCAACAACTTTTAACATTTATTGTTGTCATTGCATATATGAAAAGGGAACATCATTTTTTTTTTTTTAAAGAAAATAGCATCAATGCATATTACTTTCACATAAAACATTGAGCCTCTTTCTAATCGCTCATTCTATTTTCCCACTCAATCACATGAATGTTCAATTCCATCAGATGTAATTTGCAGTGCTGGTTTTTCCATTAAGGAAAAAAGTACTCTGATAAACTAGCAAACCTCTAAGATCATCTACATGCTATGATACCATATGATAAAAATGTGGATCAAGAAAATAGCCAAGAAAGTAAAGTAACTAACAAAATCAAGAAGACAAAGAAGATTGGCCAAGAAATGTACATCAGACCAAATCAAATAATATGTACATCAATGATACATTAATAATACAACTCAATGTAAAGACCCCACAACCATATCATAACTAACCAGTTGTTAAGGTCTAGTTAGGACTTAGGATTATTTCTAACGGGAGTTTAAGTCTTAGGCTGACAAGCTATCAAAGGAAGCATTGGTTCCTGAGGAATGGCATCTATTGGTTCAGGTGTACAAAGATAGGACTCAACATGAGTACACTAAAATTCTTCTTTATTAATCTTTTATCACGATGATTATGTTGTTATTATGATAGTCCAGTATAGAGGGAAATTATGGTTTATGGGAGATCTAGTATTACTCCTATGGTTTACGGGGATTTCAATTATGTCTGTATTCTTATGTTATTGGGATGGGTAGATAAGCACAGTTACATCAAGCAACTTCTTCAATTCATCTTTCACTATTTCACGTAAAACAAGGTTCTTTTTACGTTGGGGTTGTCAAATAGGTTTGGATTCATCCTTAATGTAGATATTATGAGTTCATAAATTGAGATGAATACCTTTCATATCTATATATATTCCCACGCAAATGCATTATTATTATTCTGCAATAATTCAATCAATTGTTTTAGCTAAGAGATCTCTAATTTACAATTAATGTTTAATGTTTTTCCTAGACTGATCTCCATTAGTATGTTGGAAAATTATTCTAAAGCATAAAGAGGGAAAGGCATACAATTGGATTTTAAAGATAAAGCATTTAATGAGCATATTTCCTAAATGTATTAGTCCATGATGTGTCAAAGAAATTGTGGAATCTGATGTTGGGATGAATAGAAGTTGTATATGAAATTATTAATTCAATCATCATTGGTTTCATCCTTAAAAGCAAGTACATAGTCAATGGTGAGCAATTGGTCGATGACTTTGTCATTATTGTCCTCAGTTTTGACCCATATGGGCATTTCGTATTTAGTAGAAGGTTTGGAAGGGGGTATAATGCAAAATTTTTGGTAGAATTCCCATGGGAGATGGTCATATCATCATAAATGCAACCAATTCAAGCATTTGTAGTAGCCAACATGGTCTACCCAAAGTTAATGGTTAGCCTCCTAAATTGGATTTTGGTTGCAAAATCATGAAATTTGTTGGATACTCCTAAGAGTCTACAAAGATAAATACATCTTTAAGTATGTCCTTTGGTTGGATGGTTGATCTATTGGCCATTTGAAGGACTGTTGGGGTTTGACGTAAAGTAGGTAATATACATTTCTCCATAGTTTATTTGGTCACGATGTTAATGGAAACCCTTAAATTGATTAAGGTATTGAGAATGAGAATATAGTTGATGTGAACATTAACTCTAGGGCTGTCGTGATCGACATATTTGGTCATAAATATTTTTCCTAGCATCAAATCCTCTAAATCGTGCGAACCATCTATAGATCCTTATTTTTCCTATCAGGTTCCTTTAAATATAGCTCACAAATAGTCTTTGCATAGACAAGGACATCATTATTTCCTTGAAATAAGGGAAGTCAAATAAAAAACTTCCTTAGTTCTTCAAGAAAGTCAAATTTTGATTGAACAAGTGTTTTTCCCAAATGTAATCTTTTCAGATAAGGAGGGATCTGTTCATATCTAAATGACTATGTTTGATTTGAATTTTTAGGGGATGAAACTTCCATAGGAATACTAGCTTCTACATAAGAGTTAAATTCCTCTTCTTATGGATTGATGATGATTGGGAAAGTTTGATTATTTAATATTCTCCTTGATTGTGATTATATTTCCCGACAATCCATAGGGAAATAAGATAGGCATGGTAGGCAAATAACTCAACATTGTAAGTGAGCTAATTTATTTTATTATTTAGGTTAGGTGTGGGTTGAGAAAGAAGTCGAGGAAGTCTTTGTGTAGGGTTGTTTAGAGGTAATGACAATAGATTTTGTTGTAGAAATTGCAATTGGTGTAGTGGGAACTGTTGTGCCAATTGTTGCATTTTTCCAAAGGAATGACTTTTCCAATCCTGTTGCCAAAGAATGTTTTGGATATGTTGGGGTGCCCATTATTGCTAAGGCATATAAGGATACCTATTATAGGGATGATATTGGAAATTGGGTTGATTATTCCAAAATGAATTATAAAACTAAGATGGGTCGTGAGACAGACCTAGTGGTCTAGGTTGTCGAGGTCATTTTTGTGTGACAAATTTTTTTTTTTTTGTCTCTTCATTGGTCCTTTGGTGTATATATTTCAATTATGGAAATGAAGGACATCTATCGATTTTATGGATTTATTCATATATTCCATAGATGTCAACTTTGTCTAGTGGCCAATCTTGCAAGGGTTGCTTCTTCCTACACTTAAAATCGAAGATTGCTAATGAAAAATATGCATCTTCACACCTTTTCTTTGCTTGCAATGTGTCCAACTGAGAACTTAAAGAGTTGATAATATTTTTCTTGAAGTTTTCTAACAAATTTCCAAATTTTACTTGAGTAATTCCTTCTCTAGATGGTTTTGTAATTTGAGTAGCGATATCCTCGGGGCCCTTGTCATACTTCGTAGTATCCCTAGAGTATCATTTGCACAACTCACAAATTTCCTCGCATTTCATTTGAGAAACATTACTAGATCACACCAAATTAAGTACATCAATGTAATCATCTCGAATTTCTCTTAGGAGAGTGATTTTCAAGGTTTCCTTATACAACCTACTTTGTTTGGACCTTTGTAAGTTAAATTGGAACCACTTTACATAATATTCCATATTTTCTTCTTCCTTCTAAGTAATTTTAAAATATTTCTTCTTTTGCATATCGTGCTTTATAGTAATCCTAATATTTCTTCAATATTTTCTGCTTCATTTCATCCCAAGTTCGAATGTTGTTCCCTCCAAGTCCAATAAACCAATTAAGTGTTACATTTTTTAGTGTGGCCTGGAATAATTGCAATTTCTATGCATATGAGTGGTAATCATAACTTCTAAAAAGAACATCAAACTCAAATAGGAATGTGTTTGGATCCTCAATGGAAAAAACATTGAAGATAGGCAGTGCCAAGGAAGGAATATTTTTCATCTTTCCCAATCTTCAAGGTTCTTAGAATGGGAACTCAAAGGTAAAAATATCCCAATGATTTGAGCCCTCTCCTCCTTCTTCTACCATATTTTCAATGTAAGGAGGGTTTAAAATATTAGGTCCTCCTTGTACTATTGATTCCTCTAAGGAGAGGGATTACTTAGAGAATTCATTGTTGGACTGGATTAATTTGAGACTCTAATTCTCTTTGTCCACTGACCATTTTGTTTGTCTTCACAAGTCTTTAGCATTTTGAATAAGTTATGCTTCCATAAATGATGTAGTAATTTTAGTAGTGGAACCAAGTTCAATAGCTACTTCTATGGAACTAGGCTTAGTATTATGATTCTGACCTAATCAAGAAATGGATTTTGTTCCTGAGGTTTTCCCTGCTACCAATTTTCCTATATTGCAATTAGATTAAATGGCTCTTACTACACCATAAAATATTCCTCTCGAGTCTCTAGGTGGATTCATGCATCCTCTTGTGCCATAAATTAAAATAAAAATGCTATGTATGAGATCTAATAGAGAGGATGTCGACAATTCCTCTTGTTGATCCCATTACCATGTGTTTTTCCTAAACCAAAGAAAAGAATATACTATGCCTTTGGTATCTCATCGGAAACGACAAAAAAATGATAGTTATTTTAATCATCCCACTTACTAAAAGATAGGTGGTTTAGGTAATTGATCATTTAAATATCAACCCGTGGAATATAAGTCTTGTGATATATGGTGCACTATATGTGTAGGCTTCAAGTCTCCTCACAAATGGTTTCTATAATGATATTATAAAAGGAAATTGCATCATTAATCTAGGAATAGAAATTGCGTTCACACTTTAAAACAAAATTATAGAATTAACTCACACTTGCAAAATGGGAACACACTTACAACAATTGAATTAGCAACCACACTTGCATTCTACAGAATCAACTTCTATCAAATTACTTAAGATATAATCGAATTAACATTAACATAGATCTAATGTAAATTCATAACTGTCCGATCCTACTCAAATCCCAGAAATAAGGAGACAACAAGAAATAAAAAATATGATAACATAACAATAAAATAATAAAAACAATGACACACATGTTCTATTTCCTGAGCCCCACCTCATAAAAAAGTATTGGAACTATGCTACAAAAAAGATAAATAAGATTAATCAACTCACAATTTCTCATAGAGACGTATGAAAATAGATCAAACTACATCTTCTTGTATTATCAAAACATATCTTCAATAATTCAGATATTTTTTTTCATTAAGAGTCTACTAGTTATGTGAGAGGCATGAGCACCCCCTTTTATACATAGACCCATTTTACTTATTTAAGCAACAAAATATCAAACATAACAAAAAGTCTTAAATCAACTTACTTGAGAATCGAATATTCTCAAGTAGTTATACAAGTTTACTAATTTTTATGTAGATACCAAAAATACATGCTTGACTACCAAGAACATGGGCATACACAAGTAGATCAATATGCCCACTCAACATTGGTATTAATTATACAAATATTGACAGGAAGGAGGTGATAACATGATGTACACCAATATTTGGAAGCTTTCATAGCAACTTCTGATAAGCTTGTGTCACATAACTCCATGGCATTATGACATTGGTTTCATTTTCTCCTCTATCCATCACCAGCCTCTTATGCATGCAACAACTTATAAAAGTTGTAGTAGTCCACAACTAGTTTTATAGAAACTGTTTACAATATGTAGCAATCCTTCCAACAAATCATTAATACCAAGCAAACACAAAATATGATTCCATTCTCCTAAGTTCTAACATAACTCAAGTAGAAACTTGGAAATGTGTACAAAAGGGGGAACAACAAGGTTTAGATACTTACAAAAAAGTGGATTGTGTAGGAAAAAGAATGGAAAAAGTAACCAAATTGATGACCCATTAGGCTCACTGTTTATTGTGATTGATGAAATCATCATGGTCGACATGGTAATTTGCTATGGCACCACATCACAATATCCTAGGTTTCCTAACAAACCTTAAGATGTGGAATTCATGGCATAACCTTTCTGAATCACCCACCTTCCTCAAACTCAAAATATTATATGATCTAGTCAAAAGGTGCATTGGATCTACAAAAACAGTTATGGCATGGGGTGTTAGACGATATGGTTTGTCTAACTTCCTCTGGATGCTTTGTGAATCTAGGAAGTCATGGCTTAAATTCACGTGTCCACTTCACTCACCACTTTCATCCTGTGGGAGTTAGTCGGTAGGGAGTCCCAAATTCTCTTAGCAGTTACCCAACCCCCCAAGTGCTTGTTGATGTGTGACTTATGACAAATCAGAGGGACTAGACCAAAGAAATTGTGGGAGTTGAACCTTCTGTAGTTGAAAAACATATGAAAAGAAAGAATCTTGTATTTTCTCATATTTCAACCTGAAATATTTATAAAACCTAGTTGAATCAAACTTAAGTATGAGGATCTAATACTTAGTAATTTATGATAAAAGATATTTATGTGACTTATGACATGTGATAAGACAACCTGTTTGAACTTGGAGCTGACATCATTATGGTGATGTGGCAATATTTGAGCTTGCATACCCCCAAAGGGGATGTAAATAAATGTCAAACTGAATCACAGGATGGACACAGAAGATGAGGCAAGAAGGATAGTGTGCTATCTTTGTTTTCAAGTCATGATTCAAGCAAGAGTTCCACATGAAGCCAATTATGTAGATGTGAGCGAAAATGATGTCCTCAATTTCCTTTGGAATTTTTGAGCTTGAATGGTGTGGATAAGTTGTAAATGTGAATGTGATAGGTGGAGAGGGAAGTTGGACTAACATAGTAGTCTTGGTGGAAGTGATCAAATTATTTCCTTGGAATGAAAATTCATTGTATTTGGGTGGCATTGGTAAGGATTAAAATATTTGTCACACACACACATGAGTTAAAATACCCTTCTTATGGGTTAGAATTGCATGGATAAATTCATGAGTCCATCATCATCATTTTCTTAATTTGATGTTGGATATATGGTTGAGATTTGGGAAGAAGGCATGTGGCAAGTTAATATTGAGAATGACATTCTCGATGTCGAAGAAAATGTTTCAAGATGCATGGCTAACAATGATTGGTCAATGTATTGTGAAGAAGAATTGGGAAGTGGTATCCATTATCAACAGTGTATATGGTTGGTCTACGATGTTTGCACTATTTCACACTCATAATCATATAATTCAAAATATTTATGCAAAAGGATGCTCGTTGCAAAGAAAAACAAGTTGTTGTCATTTCTTTGAGTTAAGATGGATCTATGCACTAAAGGGGCAGGTTGTTTGTTTTTATTTATTTACTTTATTTTACTTTTAATTATCATTAAAATTTCTTGCTCTATATTATATGTTGTAAATTTTTTATTCAACTTATATAAACATAGGGTGAGATGCATTCTCAACCAGATGGAAATCCTCATATCGATGAGTGAGATTCCTTGTCGAGATTAATGAACATGTCACATACCTAAACCTACCTCAATTTTCCATCAAGGCACTTTGATATAAATTTTCTTCTTTTGTTTGATTAGTCCCATCTAGAAACCCAATTGGACTCTAACTATGACAGAACATATTATCGATGCAAAACACAGGTGGAAATACAACATATAATGGAAATCAACAAGGAACCCCAATTTAAACTCATGCACATGGTTATTATTATGGACTTCATCACATAACTAATCCCATGCGCAATGTTCAGACTTGAAACTTATTTAAAAAATTAATAACTTAAATACATTCACACATGCAAATAATATATTTTCCCATCGAATTTGGCCACAAATGATAGGAATTGGATTCTGATGACAATGCATTTATACATGAAAGTTAACATGCATAGACATATTTATTAGGAATTATTATAGGGGAAATAATCCATGTGCATATTCATCAATGATTTATGTCCAAACACCATTCCCTTAAAAAATCTGTAATGTAGAAAATGAATTCATGGGATCAATAACAACAATGCAATATACACTCATTCATATAGAATTTAAGAAAATTACTTGTCTTTCAAAGAATGGATAAACCAAACTAGTTTCACATGGGCACTTTTCATCCCAACCCTAAACAATCCACCAAGAAACCCACCCCTAATATAGGAATATGAATCCATAAGAGCAAATACAATATCCCAATCTCTAATCACACCCAACCTAACACACAAGCTCAAGAATTCCAATAGTACCACATATATATCACCATATCCATGAATAAATTTCCCATGCAACTCACTCAACCTTCAATCAGCCACGTGTTCTTCCCCCACAATAAAAACAACACAAGGCTTGAAATTCCCTTCTCTATGACGTAGTCCCTCCAACAATCCATCCCCTCTAATTCTCTAGTGCATGCAAGGGAAATTCGAATGTGTTGAATGTCCTTTGGGTTCCTAAAATGGTAGATTTTGGTTGAGCCAAAGATAATTCTTTGCACATGTATAGATTTGGTAGGTTACTCACCTTTCCCAACATCACACAATATTTTTTCCATGGATTTCCATTCATCTTCCTATGCGACACATTAGCCTTTGCATACTCAACTAGCTTACAATCTCATGGGTTTTTTCTAGTGAAGTTTACAAATATAGGGAAACCATGGATTCATTTCGATTTCTCATTGGTTCAAAGCAACATGTGTGAAAAATCAAGAACAATGGATAGGAGAATAATGAACGAAGAATCTTGCATGCATGAAATCAAGATTCATATATTTTGGACTTGCATGGACCTCATGTTCCTTTCAAGTGAAAGAAGGCTTTAGAAACAACAAATGAGGCAACATGGAAAAAGGTGGAAATACAATACTTTATCATAGGAAATCATAGGTTAAATATTAAACACCTAAAACCCCTTGCCATCCCCTCTCATGGGCTCATGGTCCCTCTTTTCCCCTCCACAACCTATTTGGTGGTTTGATCTATTTTATTATTTCCTCTTTTATAGTATAAAGTGCACCTAACTGCATGGTCATTAGGAAATTGACCAAGAATTAAACATGATAAATTACCTAATACAAGTCTATCGATTCTCTAAACAAGCCTTGGTCTTGAGCTTCGAACTATAAATATATGAAAGGAATGTTACCAATTTACATCACATGGTTGTTAAACTTAACCCCCAAGGCTCGAGAATTGTCAACAAAACATATATACATCATATATCCTAGGGGTTAACACTGGGGTATTACATAACAATTGTTCATATGTCATTCCACTTTCTATTGCATAAAACAAACTATTTGGCTTTGGACAAATTTGAGTTGAATGTAACTAAATTTGGGTATTAAAGTGTTCATGCCAAAGATATAGTTATAATACATGTCTAATTGTCTAATTTGATGTGCATGTATTTTTATTGTTTTTCTCCCTTTGAGATTACGTATGTAAAAATGTATCACATTTTATCCTGCATAATCAAACAAATTTTTCTTCCAGTTCACATTCTTGTTTGAGTTTCTAATCATTTTTGTAAATCCAAGATTTTTTCATGTTTGATTTTTGTATTTGGGGAGGCTTGTGCCCTTGTTTTTTGCTCTTAGCTTTCAATACACTATGACTTCGACATTACTAGGTGTAACTGTTTTATTTGTGTGTAATGGCAGGTATAAATCATGTAGGGTCTGGTGATTGTTCATTTGATTCTTCTATGGTTCTTACCTATCCATGGAATTTCAAAAGTTCTTAATTATCATCAATAAATGGGGTGTTGGGTCAATGCCCAACCATTTAATCATTATTTTATCAACGACCCATATTAATATTAATGTAATATACCATGATAGAATATTGTCTAGTACACTAGACTAAATATAGATATTAGACATAATTAATGAACAATTATAAATATTTAACTCTAATACCATTTGAAGATAATAAACTCTAGACACACATATTTTTATACAGGTTATACTGATTAATTCATAAGTATTGTGCTACACGTTTAATGACCTTCTTATTTTTATACATACATTATTATGCGACACATATTTTTATAAGGAACCAACTATTTACAATTGTTTATTAATTATGTCCAATGTCTATATTTAGTCTCGTGTACTAAGATATATTCTATCTAGGTATATTACAATTAAATATTAAAACTTCAAGTCGTTTGGTGTAAAAATAATGGAACTTCATGTTGTACAAGTTTGCTTTATGAGGTAAGGCTTAAAATGTTAGATTTTGGTAAGCTAAGAATATCTCCACCTTAGAATATCCAAATTAGGCAAGACAAAGTTCATGAATAGGAAGATATTCCATATAAATTCGAGTAAAAATCACGATGACATAACAAGTATACAATCAACTTATCGACTAGTTCCCACATAAATTTCTTAAGAATAAGTGATTTTCAATTTAATATAATGTTTTATTGGAATGCCCAATTTAGGTGATTCAAAAGGCATTTTGAAGAGGAGATATAGGAGAACAACTATGAATTTTTTTTATATAAAATTTGGAAACTATTGTAAAGACATTACATTTGTAAGTTAACATCCTAAAAATGAACATGTATGCACAACAACAACCCAACCCAATGACATATAAGTATAAATCATCCCCCAAATTATACAATGGGGATATAATAGTTATATGTGTTGCATACAATTCTAAGTTTTTTTTTTTTTTTTTTGGTAGAAAAATTCCTCAATTATATTATGTAATATAATGTGTTCACATATCAATATCAAAGGTGATCAAGATCATTGTCAGGACAGTCTTCCACAAAACATGAGGGAAAGTATGCTAGAGGTGCTGACAAGTGATCGAAATTTAAGAAGATGTGGTCTATCTAGAAGTTACATTAGATTTTCAGAAATGGAGAAGATAAAATATAGAGAATAAGAAGAAAGTGTGGATTCCCATGTTACTTGTAACACCCCAGGTTTCAAACCCCCATTTTAAATAATGTATTGTTACAATAGTGAGAGGACTACATGCCCAAACAATTATTAAAGGGCCAATATGCCCAAGAAATGTAATGTTTTGATCATTATTAATAATAAACACATAGTTGGTTGCTAGACGGACAAGGACTAGAGTTATAGGGGGCTATGATTCCACAAGAGAGGGAGCTTGAGGGACTAAGTGTTTATTCCTATTTTTAATTACCCTTTTTGTCTAAGGGAGTGGATCGGTTACGTGAGCTTCTTGGGGAAGGCGAGGAGGTTCTTGTTTCCCCACGAGGTTACTTAAACCTGCCTCCAGTCTGATGGGGGGGTTCGACTGATGATTTGTTTGATGATTTCCCGTTCACTCACTCATTTTTCCCTCACGCACTCCCATGCACCCCCCTGACCCATTCATTGACCCATCCTCACTAGTGTCTTGGCTTGGCAAAGGAAACAGAGCTTCTGAAGAATTAGCCACGAGATAGTTGGTTGTAGTGGTCACTGGTGTGATCTAGCCATGACTTGGGGCCTGCATGTCTAAAATGCATTGGCATGTGCCCTGTTTTGCTCACAACTGTGAGTCCTGAGAATTCCATCATTGAGATTCTAGACCAGTTGTGTTGGAGGCCCTAAAAATAAAGGAGAAGGATTGCCTGAGGGACTATGTTGCAGAGAAGGGTGGCAGTCCGGTCTCTTGGGGCGGTACAGGCTGAGTAGAAGATAGTTGGGTACTTGGATTGTTGTGGGTGTCAGGAAACCTATGAAATCTTGAGAGCTGACTGGTTTGGGAACCCAAGTAACACTCTGGAACCGTCCTTGTGGATTCATAGCCCTAGCTCGGAGGTGACATTGTTGTTGAGATTTGGAGCAGTGGTGTCTACAGTTGGGTGGAACGTCCTTGGTCTGCAGCTAGTTGGTGTCACCTTTATAAAGATAAGTGCTCTCCATTGTGATATTATTATCTGTGTATGAATGTATTTCTGTTGTTAATTATCGTTTAATTAAATCTTTAGAACATGCATGCTTGTTGGATATTACTGTGAATGTTGTTAATTCTTTTATCTTATGCATATTTATTAATTAAAGAAGGTATCAATATGAGGAAGAAGTCCAAGGGTGGGCTTGAAAGTAGCATACCCCGGCCTGTGGTTGGTTGGGTATGTTACAAATTGGTATCAGAGCTTCTGGTTGAAACATCGGGCTAGTATGGGCCAGGTCTGTTGGTCAGAGCCTCGTGGTCGAGATCGAACTTTGACCATGAAATTGAAAAACTTAGGAGGAATGGCGTTGTAGAAGCTACACAGGTGATAGAACGTCATAGATCCTCTGTAAGGGTTCGAAGGATCATGACCATCCTTTTTGAATCTGGGAGTGATCACCATTGTAGGATCAGGAGAGATCCAGGATCGTTGGATCGGAGGACATCTGAACAAGGGTCATCTGATGAAAAGAAAGCTATGGCTAAGGTCATGACCATCGAATCCCATTGGAGAGAGATATCAACGGCCAATAGGCATTACAAGGAACCGAGTTGCACGGGAGATAATTTCCCAAGGCGGTCCCAAAATCCAAACCACGATTTCACTGAGGGATTACATGTCAGCATCAGGAGAATTGCAGGGAAAAAAGCAGGTTACTCCAAACCATCGATGCATGCCCCTGTAAATTTGAAAGGCATGCAATGATGTGACAAATTAGGGCTCGAACCTCGAAAATCTGAATAGCCGAAGTAGTTGGGAATCATCGATCCATAGGAAGACACGTGTCAACCGATCGTGTGCTCTAGGTGAAATCACTCCAGGAAAGAGTGAGCGAGGAGAAGTTGAGAGTTGAAACTTCCGAAGCCCGAAGAGCTGGAGACCCGAAGTAAACGTCGACTGTCAGATCGTCCGAAGTAGATCTCGACCGTCGATTTCCAAGAGGTTACGTGTCATCAAATTAGTAACTTCAGAGGAATTCATTTGAGAGGGTTTCAGTTGAGATTTG
>JASDQU010437006.1:29455-48516 GCA_032191745.1 Picea mariana | reverse complement strand
AATCACTCCAGGAAAGAGTGAGCGAGGAGAAGTTGAGAGTTGAAACTTCCGAAGCCCGAAGAGCTGGAGACCCGAAGTAAACGTCGACTGTCAGATCGTCCGAAGTAGATCTCGACCGTCGATTTCCAAGAGGTTACGTATCATCAAATTAGTAACTTCAGAGGAATTCATTTGAGAGGGTTTCAGTTGAGATTTGAGACTCCCAAAGCCCAGAGAGCTGGAGAGACGAAGAAAACCTCGATTGTCTGATCGTCCGAGAGGATATTAGCCATTGATCTGCCGAGAGCCACACATCACCGGATCCATGACTTTGGATAAAAGCCAGTGGGGCCAGACAAGTTTGAAATTTAAGATTTTCGGAGTCCAGAGTTCCAAAGGAATCGTAGCTGTCGATTCGCGGGAGACATGCATTAGTAAATCGTGAGCCCCAGATAAAAACGTTTTCAAGGAAAAAGGTTGAAGTTTGAGATCTCCGAAGTCCGGAGCTCCGAAGTAAAACATAGCCGTCATATTGAGGGGGACACGTGGAGCAGATCTATGGACTCCGGGTGAAGACCTGAAGTGAATCTTGGTTTTCCTATCCAGGAGGACACATGGCGACAGATTGGTCAGTTCAAGAATTCATAGTTTGGGATAATTGGAAGTGTGTTAGTTTGAAAACTCCCGAAGCCTCGAAGCTCGAAGAGCCAAAGTGATGGGGCACAATGATGTCACCTAGAGGTGATGTGGACCCTGGAATCCTCGAAGTGACATGGCTTGTGGACGTCACCTAGGATGACATGGACACATGGGATGTGTGCCACTTGTCGGTAAGATTTGAGATTTTGGAATATTGAAAAGTTGATTAGAACATGACACGTGTCACCCTCCTGATTCGGCCTCGTGTCTGCTTCCATCATTTCTCCACGTGGTGACAGATCATGCAGTCCGGAAGACTGGGCACTCCAAAAGGGAAAGATGTGACAGGTTGAGTTGGGTCGAAAACTCCCGAAGGCCCGAAGGCCGGATTATATATCGACCATCGATTCCAAAAGACACGTGTTGAAGGATCGTCGACTTCGGGTAAAATCACTCTGGGAGAAAGTGCAGGAGGGAAGTTTGAAACTTCTGAAGCCCAAAGAGCCGAATCGATTCACAGTCATTGATCTGTGGGAGGACACACATTGATAGATCATGAAAGTTGAGACTTCCGAATTTTGTAAAAGTGATCCAGGAGGAGGCAAGCGAGGAAAGTTGAGACTTTTGAAGCGCGGAGTCCCAAAGTGGATCTCGATCATTGATCGCGAAAGAGGACAAGGGCCGTGATCTCGTCTTGGTGGAAAGTCCCAAAGTCTCGAAGCTTTGGACAAGAAATTTTTTAGCTAAGCACAGGTTCATGGCCTTGGTCATATGCAGATTGAGAACTGAGGAAAGGAGGGCTAAGGGTAGAATTGGTTGTCCTCGAGACAGAAAAGTGCCAAGGAAGTATTTAGCCACGGTTTCTAGTCGTGGTCACCTGGGAGGTAGTTTGAAGGAAGCGCCTATGCAAGATGAAACTCTATGTTAGCCAAGGATAACATGACACTGTTATTTTCAGAGAATGGGGATATGATCTCCATAAACAAAAAAAGAGACCTGTAGCATGGTTTGGCAATTTTGTTATCATATGCGGAATTCTAACAAAATGGTCGCTTGCACATTTTGCAGAATTAAGGGGCTTAAGAACATCAACTCAGGATGCGTATTGAGGAAATGGAAGAAGGCGAGGGAGTCTCCAGTCATGAAAAGGAGGCCGAAGGCCAGAATACTAGAGTTGGTAATGCAGAGACAGAGTCCAATGGACGCAAGGGAAAATAAGAGCAGGAAACATTAATAGAAATGGTAAGAAGACGGAAGATGGAAGTGTAGAGCTACAAATAAGACAACGAGAGATTGATGAGAGAGAAAAGTCATATAAATGCTCGAGTGTTGCAGAGCTTAAATCGGTTGCAAGGGAAAATGAAGAAGGGATCAAACTCAAGGCAAGAGGAAAAAGGCAAGTGTCATGAAAGAAGAGATGCTTGTCAAAGAGTTGGTTATTCCAGAAGTGCTAGTAGAGCTCATGGACACCACTCACCTCCTTACTTGGACATAAATTTGTATGCAACAGATGATCCTATAAGCAGTCCAGAGGTGTCTCATGTTAGACACCAGAGAAGGAAACAAGAGGTAGATTGTTTGGAAGGAGAGCTGAGGAAGCTCAAGCCACCTTCTTTTGAGGGTGAAAGAGAAAGGGAAAATGATGCCAAAGCGTGGTTTCTTTGGCTCAGGAGATATTTTCAGTTGTGTAACTATTCATCCAACCTGGAAGCCAGGATTTCCACCTACCACTTACACAGAAAAGCTGCAAATGGTGGGACCAACTGAAGAAAGTGGAGCATGTTAATGAAAGTAGGAACACTTGGAATCAGTTCAAGAAGTACTTCCAAAAGGAGTACCTCTCAGAGCATTTCTATGACAATAAAATGCAGGAGTTCTTTGAACTCAGGTTGGGAAGCATGACTATGGAAGAATATGAGAAGAATTTCTTGGGATTGTTAAAGTATGTCAAGTTCATTGGTGATGAGAAAGTGAAAATACAGAGATTTCTAAGTGGATTGCCAGCCTTTTATAAGGAAAATATCAAGTATGATGAACCCAAGACCTTAACAGAGGCCATCAGGAAGGCTAAATACCTGTATGAGCAAAGCCAGGGAAGAAAATCCCTATAGAAATCTTGGAAGGACAAGAAGAATGCGAAGTTTGATCAGAGGAGGAAAAGATTCAAACCTCCCTTCAATAGGATTGAGCCTAATAGAAATCATCAAGATCAGTATGCTAAGGGGGATTTCAATAAAGAAGATTCCTTGGGAAAAAGAGGAAGACCACCAATCTAATGTTGGGGATGCAAAGAAGATCACTTGTACAAGGATTGCCCACAGAGAAAAGACAGAGTGAATATTGTGCACAACATCCAAGAGGCTACAACAGTCGGAGATATGGGAAGAATCTATGCAACTTTAAATGATCGACAAGCAGAGTACCAGTCCAATATGATTGAGGTGGAAGGTAAGATCATAAATCAGCTTGTTGCTATTTTGATTGATTCAGGAGCAAGTCATTGCTACATTGATCCTAAGATAGTGGATAGATTATGTTTGGAGAAAAGTGAACTTGGAAAAGCAAGTTTGGTCCAGTTAGCCACTGGAACCAAAAGAAGAATCCATGATATGGTCAGAGGTTGTTCCATAAGTCTTAATGGCATGAATACTAGTATTGATCTAAATATCATACCATTAGGGTCTTATGATTTTCTGATTGGGATGGATTGGTTGGACAAGCATCATGTTGTCCTAGATTGTCATAACAAGACATTTACATGTCTTGACGGGGATGGAAAACAGAGCACTGTGAAAGGAATTCCAAGACCCATCTCTATAAGGGAGATTTCAGCCTTACAACTAAAAAGATGTTTTAGAAAAGGATGTCAACTGTATGAAGCTCATGTGGAAGAGACAGCTAATGTTAAGGGGCCAAGCCTTGAATATTTATCGGTGCTACAGGAATTTGAAGATGTATTCCAAGAAATACCCAGATTGCCACCAAGAAGGGAGATATATTTCTCAATTGATTTAGTGCCAGGAGCTGCCTCGGTGTCAAAAACACCTTACAAAATGAGCACACCAGAGTTAAAAGAATTAAAAATGCAGTTGGAGGAATTGTTGAAGAAAGGGTACATACGTCCAAGTGTTTCACCTTGGGGAGCACCAATACTTTTTGTCAAAAAGAAGGATGGAACCTTGAGGCTGTGTATTGACTTCCGACAGCTGAACAAGTACACTATAAAGAACAAGTATCCTTTACCCCGAATTGATGACCTCTCTGATCAACTAAGAGGAGCAAAGATATTTTCAAAGATTGAATCGAGGGTAGGATACCATCCAGTAAGAATCAAGGAAGAATACATTTATAAGACAGCCTTTAGGACCATGTATGGGAATTATGAATTTGTAGTGGTGTTGTTTGGACTGACCAATGCACCAATTGTCTTCATGTGCTTAATGAATGGCATATTCAGAAATTATTTGGACAATTTTGTCATAGTATTCCTAGATGACATACTTATCTATTCTAATTCTGAAGAGAAGCATGAACATCACTTAAGATTGGTATTGCAAGTATTGAGAGAACATCAGTTCTATGCCAAGTTGAGCAAGTGTTCTTTTTATCAAAAGCAGACCCATTACTTGGGACACATTATTTCAGAGCAGCGCATAGCAGTAGATCCAGAGAAGATCGAAGCCATTAAAGGATGGCCAACACCCAGAAACATGTCAGACGTCAGATCTTTTATGGGATTAGATGGCTACTACAAAAGGTTCATACTAGGGTTCTCTAAGATTGCTCATCCCATCACTTCTTTGAAAAAGAAGGGAACTAAATTTGAATGGACACTCAAGTGTGAAAATAATTTTAATCTGTTAAAGTAATTACTTACTAGTGCGCCTATGTTAAATATTGCTGACCCAAATGAAATTTTTGTGGTATGTACAGACGCTTGTAAGGAAGGACTTAGGGGAGTCCTCACGCAAAATGGACATGTCATTGGATATGAGTCCAGAAAGCTTAAGGAACATGAGAGGAACTATGCCACGCATGACTTGGAGCTTGCTGCCATTGTTCACGCCTTGAGGATGTGGAGGCATTATCTCATGGGGAAGAAATTCGAATTAAGGACAGACCACATTGGCCTGAAGTATCTTTTTAAACAACCGATCTTGAATGCCAAGCAAACAAGATGGCTGGAATTTTTAAGTGAATATGACTTCAATATCAAGCATATAAAGGGAAAGGAGAATAAATTTGTTGATGCACTTAGTAGGAGAGTGCATCTCATGCATGCTATTGTTGTCAATGTGCATCAGTCAGACTTGAAGAGAAAAATTTTAGATGGTCTTGTTATAGATCAACATTACCTACAAGTAAAGGAAAAATTACAAGGAGATGCACAACATAAAATAAATGAGTACAAGGTAAAGGAAGATGGATTACTCATGCATAAGAATATAATCTATGTTCCCAGTTTCGGAGAACTAAGGAATTTGGTACTGAAGGAAATGCATGATGTTCCTTAGGCTGGACATCTCGGTTACCAGAAAAAAATTACAGCAGTAAGAAGCCAGTTCTTTTGGTCGGGAATGAAGAAGGATGTTGTTGATTACATCACTCGATGTATGTAATGTCAAAAGTTGAAGGATGAGCATAGGCACCCAGTGGGTTTGATGCAGCCATTGCCAATTCCAGAGAAGAAATGGGAAGTGATCACCATGGATTTCATCACAGGATTACCCAGAATGAATAAGAAACATGATTCAATCTTGGTGGTGGTTGACAAATTAACAAAGGATGCTCATTTTGTGCATGTGAAGACAACGCATACATCAAATAATATTGTAGAAATTTTCATGAAGGAAATTGCTAGGTTGCATGGGATACCTAGGACAATTGTCTCGGACAGAGATACGAAGTTTACCTACAATTTCTAGAGGGGATTATTTAAAGGATTTGGCACAAATCTAAACTTTAGCACATCATATCATCCCCAAACAGATTGGAAAATAGAGAGGGTCAATCGAATAATTGAAGACATGCTGAGAATGTATGTGATGGATAAGCCATCTAAGTGGGAAGATTACTTACACTTGGTTGATTTTTCATATAACAATGGGTATCAAGATTCATTGAGAATGAGACCATTTGAAGCCTTGTATGGTAGGAAATGCAATACTCCAGTGAGCTGGGACAACCCAACAGACATAGTGGTACTTGGGCTGGAGTTTCTCAAGGACATGGAAGACCAGGTGGTTAAGATCAAGAAGAATTTAAAGGCAGCGCAAGATAGACAGAAATTTTATGCAGACAAGAACATGACAGTTAGAGAATTTAAAGTAGGGGAGAATGTACTTTTGAAAGTGAAGCCCAAGAAAATCTCTTTGAAATTGGGTATTTGTACAAAGCTGGCAACCAGATTCTTTGGTCCATTTGAAATATTGGACAGAATAGGGTCAGTTGCATACATGCTTGCATTTCTTGCTTCCATGAATGTGCATAATGTATTTCATGTATCTTTACTAAAGAAATATGTACATGATCCTAACCATGTTATTGATTGACATCTGATTCAGGTATAGACAGAGGGAGACTTTCAGGTTCAACCAGTGCGAGTATTGGACAAAAAAGTCAAAATGCTCCAAAATCGAGTTATAGAACTGGTAAAAGTTCAGTGGACCTACTATGGTCCTGAAGATGCTACCTGGGAGCATGAAGATGCCATGCGGGCAGAGTACCTGCAACTTTTTGAATAAATTTGAGATTTTGATCTCTATTTTGTATATGCACTAAGGATAGTGCCAAAAAAAGGGGAGGGGATGTAACACCCTAGGTTTCGAACCCCCTGTTTTAAATAATGTATTATTACAATGCTAAGAGGCCTTCATGCCCAAACTATTATTAAAGGGCCAGTATGCCCAATAAATGTAATGTTTTGATCATCATTAATAATAAACACATCGTTGGCTGCTAGACAGACAAGGAATAGAGTTATAGGGGGCTATGATTCCACAAGAGAGGGAGCTTGAGGGACTAAGTGTTTATTCTTATTTTTAATTACCCTTTTTGTCTAAGGGAGGGGATCGGTTACATGAGCTTCTTGGGGAAGGCTAGGAAGTTATTTTTTCCCCACGAGGTTACTTAAATCCGCCTCTGGTCTGATGGAGGGGTTTGAATGATGACTTGTTCGTTGATTTCCCATTCACTCACTCATTTTTCCCTCATGCACTCCCATGCACACACTCCCATGCATGCACTCCCATGCAACCCCCTGACCTTCATCAACCCATCCTCACCTGCGTCTTTGATTGGCAAAGGAAATGGAGTTGTTAAAGAATTAGCCATGAGATAGTTGGTTGTAGTGGTCGGTGGTGTGATCCAGTCGTGACCTGGGGCCTGCATGTCTAAAATGCATTGGCATGTGCCCTATTTTTCTCACAACTACGAGTCCTCAGAGTTCCAACATTGAGATTCTGGACCAGTTGTGTTGGAGGCCCTGAAAATAAAGGAGAAGGACTGCCTGAGGGACTACGTGGCAGAGAAGGGTGGAGATACGGTCTCTTGGGGCGGTACAGGCTGGGTAAAAGAGAGATGGGTACTTGGATTGTTGTGGGTGTCGGGGAACCTGTGAAAGCTTGAGAGCTGACTGGTTTGGGAACCCAAGTAACACTCTGGAACCATCCTTGTGGATTCATAGCCCTAGCTCAAGGGTGACACTGTTGTTGATATTTGGAGCAGTGTTGTCTGCGGTTGGGTGGAACGTCCTTGGTATGCAGTCAGTTGATGTCACCTTTATAAAGATAAATGCTCTCCGTTGTGATATTATTATGTGTGTATGAATTTATTTCTGCTTTGTATATTTAATTATCATTTAATTAAATCTTTAGAACATGCATGCTTGCTGGATATTACTGTGCATGTCATTAATTCTCTTATCTTATGCATCTTTATTAATTAAAGAAGGTATTAGTATGAGGAATAAGTCCAAGGGTGGCCTGTGGCTGGCTGGGTATGTTACATTACTGAAGACCACTGGCAAAGTGTGCCTATCAGATTAAAATATTTGAATACTATGTGTGGGACCCTCATGGCCATCCACCCAATGATTGAAGTAGAGCACACTTGCTTTTTTTAGTAAAGCAGTCTTGGATAAAAGGTCCACTTCCTTATTAAACTCACGGGAGGTGTGGGAAAAATACAGTTTCTTAAATAGGCATTTGAGCAATTGTATTCTATCTTTCCAAGCCAAGAGAGTGATGGTTTGTAAATTACCCTTTAGATTCAGCCAGTCTATAATTATTCTGGAGTCACCTATCAATTGAAGACTATTTATGTCAAACCTAGATGCCAAATGTAGTCTTGTCCATGCACCTAGGAGTTCTACCCTTGTGTTGGTACCTGGGATGCAACTGAGAGTCCACCTATAAATAGAGTGTTGGATGACTTTTATCAACCCCCCTGCACCGCTCATAGATCCATTCTATTGTGAAGCACCATCAAACCACCCTATCTGAAAATATTTTAAGTAAGTAGGCTTGACTAATATATTTTTTCTTTTCTGTGTATGGGTGCAGGTCTTTCCAGAGATGGAACAGTCCCAAAGCTTTAAAATCTACAACACTAGTAGAAAGGGTTCTTGTTTTCAAATATTTTTCGGTTCCTGGAAAGCCAAATAAACCAATTTACCAAGGGTGGAAGTATTTTGTAAAAATTTTCTGATGTAGTCCAGTGATCCAAGCAATCCAAGTTGGTATTTCCAATCCAACTCATTTTTAGATTGTTTTCCCGTGTGATTTTGATCCAAACTCGGCGAGAGAACTGGCAGTGTGTAAATATATGATCAGTTGTCTCTTCGTCCCTGTTGCAGAGTTGGCACATATTTGGTCCTTTCCAACCAATTTTCTGAAGTTGATCCCAGGTGGGGATTCTGTTATGCAAAGTAAGCCAGGTAAAAATTTTAATTTTCAGGGGAAATTTCCATTTTCAGAAGTCAAAGCGCCATCCAATTATATTTATGGGCCACTCTGTAGAAGAAAATGCATTATATAATATTTTTACAGAGATGATGTCAGTGTTGTCACCTCCATCCCACATCATCTAGTTGTCTGAATCTGTGAGTAAGATGCCTGCGCGATTTATCTCAATGCAGAAGTTTTCACATTCCAATGCCAAAATCGGAGGGAGATCTAATTCGTGGCTGGTTTTCCAAAGTGTGGACTGTGTCCCA
Organism: Picea mariana; assembly: GCA_032191745.1. Lineage (NCBI taxonomy): Eukaryota > Viridiplantae > Streptophyta > Pinopsida > Pinales > Pinaceae > Picea > Picea mariana. The sequence continues at coordinate 39,683 of JASDQU010437006.1, read as the reverse complement.
GGAGCAATGTTTTTGTGTGCTTGATACAGGAAGTAAATAATTTTGGAGTTTAAAAGTGCGATTAATTGAGGTGAGAGGATAGATGCATTACCCAATCCAGAGATATGATCTATGCCTGTGATTATGGAGTGGCCACGTCCCCGGCTTCCAGCAAATTCCATTTTTAATCCAGTGCATCGACTTTGAGATGATTCTCCAAGTCCGAGAATCAGATCTAGATGGTAGGAGTCCAACTCAGAGCCAAGAATCAACAGAAGTGAATGAAATATATTTTTCCTTTATGATGGCACTCCAAATGCCATTGGAGGTTAATGCGTGCCAAAGAGAACTAGCAGCTAGTGCTTGGTTGAACTGTATTAAATGTTCCTAATCCCCCAACCACCTTTTGATTTCGGTAATTCTAAGTTGTGTGGGCCTAATTTCCACACATGAATAAAATGCATGCTTTCTTTCCTCCCAAAAGTGTGATTTTGGTTCCAATATTATGCCCCCTATAGTTTTATATACATTTTAGCTATACCAAAAAGATTGGAACTCTTGTGTTCTTGAAAATTGATCTACCATTGTGCTTAGAACTTATACAAATTATGGTGGTACTTTAACATTTTAGAGAAGATACCATCCAAATTAAAACCCAAGTTGCTACCAAAACAAATCATTTTCAAACTTGTCATTTTTTTTCACTTTTCTGATTGGTGTGGCAATTTGGCTCATAAAATGCCACTTTTTATTTACAACTAGGGAAAGACAGTAGGATAAAATTTCCTAAGTATAATGAGAAAGGTCTATTATTATCACTACTAAAAAAACTATTAAAACTTTGGGGGGATTTCAAACATCTATCCAACCATCCATTAAGTGTTTATAAAAACATCAATATMTATTTCCTTAAMTCARTTGCAAATGAGACCTTTATTTTAACATAAACATATACTTTTTGTATCAAAAGGGGGTTGTGGYCRTACCATCTAGTYAATTAATATGAAATTTGCAAGGCAAAATTGTCTTAAAAGCTTCATAGTTCTTCAAAATTTCAATAGAATTAMGTTCCCTATCTATCCTTAAAGTTGCATYCCTAGAGATAATTACTTAACTTGTATATAGGCTTAAATATTGTCCTACTAAAAAAWTATCTTGCAAAATATTACAAATTTWAGAGATTTTTGGGTCCATATYTGTTGTGGGTATTCTTCTTGCTTCTATATTTTGATGAAAWWTTAACTAAGATTTGATTCCTCGCTTACTCGACACCTTGCTAGAAAGTGTGCTCTTCCATGACTACCATTTGGTCCATTTTCATATGAGCCAACATATAAAACAAGTGAAACCACTTTCCTCATTTCCTCATAACTAGGCCTTTGTTCCAATTCCAATTTTGAAATTATTTCTTGTAGCATTATATATTTCACTTCCATTTCTTCTAACCTCTCACTGTTGCTTTTCACGATAAGTTCTAACTGAATTTTCTTTCCCTTAAATTTCTTTGCCTAAGACTTTGATTTAATCAATTGTCTTTGAATTACCTGCATGTCTCTTGAGTTTTCTTGTTCCCAATCCTTTCTCAATCCATTTGTTTTCCTAACATACAAATAGACACATTCTTGTGTTTCCTCAAAATGTCTTTCACATCTTCGAAGGCATCTACTTGTAATAGAAATTTCATAATAGGCACATCTATTTGGATGTCCATGATTTATTTCCATCTTCAATACTTTAAGCTAGTATAAGTTCCTATTCCTTGACACTCTTAGTCGCTTCCAAAATTGCAGATTAAAACAAGCATACTTTCCCTTCCCATACCTATGTGAACTCCCATTCTAGAACACTTTATGTCACTTCCAAACCTATAGATACATACAAGGATTGTTTCCCTTCAAAGACCTATGTAGTCAGCAAAGGGAGGTGATAAGAATAATTGTTTTATTCCCATTTGCTATAGAGACTTCATCCCTTGTATAAGTGTCATAGCTTAAGCTTAATTATTGCTAGTCTCACCTATTCCCCATACAAAGGATACTTCTTGATTTCCTTTGGGTTCAAGAATGATCCTCCCCACCTCCCCCTCGTGAGACCTACCCCTCCTTGCAAATACAACCTTATTAAAGTCAAATGAGGTCTTAAGTTCTTCCATTATAATGTCTAAATAAATTTTTTCGGGGTGGTTTATTTCATCTTAATTAAAGTGAAAAGAGAGCCTCATAAATTTATTTTGGAATTTTGTTTTAATGAGAGATGATAAGCCCATCATCTCCCATAAATTTACAATTATTTATAAATATTTGTATTAAATTCATTAATCATTATTTAACATTAAATCATCTTGATTGACTTAATAATACATAACTTATATTTATATTTTCTCAATTCATCATAATGAATTACATTAATCAAGAAAAATAATTATTTGATAGATCATGGTGATTTAAAAATAACAATAACAACAACAACAACAATAATAAATAGGTTATAGAAATTTTATGAAAATAAAATCAATAAAAATAAAATGAATTACTTTGATCAAGCAAAATAATTATTTGATAGATCATGATGATTTAAAAATAATAATAATAACAACAACAACAACAATAATAAATAGTTCATATAAATTTTATGAAAACAAAATCAATAAAAATAAATAAGTGTCAAAAAGTAACAATATAGCAAGCTTATTAAAACAACAAATAACAAGTATATAATTTCAATAAAATACTGGTTTATAATACATTAAAAAAATGTTATAGAGTATCACATCACGACAAATGATTTTGGTATAAAAATGTTTATTAAACATTGTCACTTAATGTAGAGTCTAAACAATGCACAAGTTTTTTTTTTTCCAACAGGAAAATTTCCCGATTATATATATATATATATATATATATATATATATATATAACTTGTGCTCTCAACAAGAGAATTACAATTGCATCTAAGAAGAAAGGTAAGATGAACTTTCACCATTGGTGGTCTTTCAACCAACAAAGGGTGAAAGTTCATAATAGGAAGTAGCACGGAGAATTTCATGCCGAAACTACTAGAAGAGTCTGTGAGAGGTGTCGATAGAAAAAGTATGATGCAAGAGTCTGTGATCAGTGGGATAATCCAGCTTTCATATCAAGAAAGTCCACTGAGGATAGTGGATAAAATATGATCTTAGAGCAGGGATAGAAATAGGGGCAGGCCCTCGTGGCCATCTATCCAGAGATTGTATGAGATGACTCCCACTTTTTTCTAGAGCGCTTCCTTTGAGAGATGGTCAGCAGATTTGTTATGCTCACGATGAATATGGATGTAGCCGAGCTTCTTGAAAGTAGGTTGTAATATTCTAATTCTATCTTTCCAAGCTAGTAGGGAGACTACTTGGAGGTCACCCCTATTTCTCAACCACTCAATGACAATTCTGGAATCCTTAATAACCTGGAGGACATCTATGTGGAGTCTAGAGGCCAAAATATGTGTGGCCCAGGCACCCAAAAGTTCTTCCTTGGTGTTGGTGCCTGGGACACAGTTGAAAGTCCATTTGTAAAAAGTATTCTGCGAGATTTTTATTAATCCTCCAGCTCCACTCTGAGATCCATTTGTGATTGTTGCACCATCAAACCAACCTGTAGGAATATCTTCAAGAACTGGAATCTATTTGTTGCAATATAATCTTGGCTTGTTGGCATGTGTGTCATTCCAAGAATTGTAGAGACCAAGTGCTTTATAAGTTGTTGCACTTGTTGATGGGGTCACATTTTCAAAGATAGTTGAATTTCTTTCCAACCAAACAGTCCAACAAATAAGTGGAAGAAGGTGTATGTGTTTTTGTTCTTTTTGAGTCCACGATTCAAAGCAATCTGCAAGTTTAGTCCCATCCCAAGTGGATTGAATTTTAAGAGCCAAAACAATAATTTTCCAGACCTATTTAATGAAGTGACAATTGATAAAAATATGGTTGGACGATTTTGAATCAAGTTGACAGAGGTGGCAATATCTTGGGCCAATCCGGCCCTTTCTTAAGAGGTTATCCCACATTTTTAACTTGTATTCTATCAGTAGCCAGGTAATTTTTTTTTTTTATCTTGGGCGGTATGCACCAGGAACAAAAACGATTTTTCCAACCACTGATGTTTGAAAGCCAAAGCGTATTAGAAATGGTTGCATATACTTTTTGTGTTGTGAGGTTACCTGAGCGGTTTCCCCCCAATCAATGAAGATGATATTCTGAAGATCTAAGGTGAATTCCAAGTTGTGTGAGAGTCAGGTAGTAATTGTTCCAATCACGGGATGCATCTGCGGTGAGGCCAAGAGTTGCACTAGAGATCTAGGAATCGGGCAGAGCATCCGATCTGAAAGAGTCTGGAATTTGAAAAGGATACCATATGTTCTTTGAGTGAAGGTGTGATATCAGCTATGGTGAAAGTGTAGTTGAGGCGTCCATCCCTAGAATGCAGTCACGTACAAGTACAATAGAGTGCCCCAAGCCTGGGCGCCAGCAAAGCCATGTTGTGATCAGTCGTTTTGCTTTTAATAAGTTTTTCCAGAAAAGTGAGGTCGTTCTAGGGGTATACGTCTCAGCTAAGAGCCAATTGTTGACTGTGTGGTGGCAAAGGTATTTGTCTAGAATTATAGTGTGCCAAATGCTCAATTTATTCAAGATGCACCAAAGAGATTTGGTTGCAAGAACTTGGCTAAAAAGGAGTGGATTCTGAATCCCTCATCCTCCCTTTTTCTTTGGTTTAACCATAGTTTTCCAGCTATAGAGATGCTGGCGAGAGTGTTCAGAACAAAAAGACCAGAGGAAGTTAACCATTATCTTACGGAGTTTTGTGAGGACCGAGGCAGGGATGGCAACCAGGGCCATCCAATACACTTCATGTCCTTCAAGTACAACTTTGAGCAGAGTAAAACGTCCTCCAAGAGAGAGCCACCTCGGGCACTAGTGGCCAATTCTTTTTTCCACTTTGAAAAGGAGCCAGTTCCAGTCTGATGGCTTGTAGGAATATGGTTTTAGATGATAGCCCAGGTAATTTAATCCAGAGGAAAGAGGTAAAAAAGTATAGGGGAATATACCTTTGATCTGGTCCAATGAAGAGCAATGGATATTTGCAAAATGGAAAGAATATTTGTTCCAATTTATTGTCAAGCCTGTGGCGCTACAAAAGTTGTTTAAAATCTCCTTTATTTCTATCCATTCCTGTAGGGTACCCTTGGTCATTATGAGGATGTCGTAAGAAAAAAGGAGATGGGGGATCTTGATGGTCCTGGAAACCTTTAATCCAGATATATTTCCTTCATCTTGGGCTGTTTTGAGAAGCAGGCTCAAAGATTCTATCGCCAAAATGAAAAGTAATGGTGAGAGAGGACAACCCTGCCTCAGTCCCCTGCCCATACGAAAGAAAGTGGAGGATTCTCCATTGACCAAAATGGTGAGGTTTGCACTGGAAACACAACTCATAATCCATTTTAACATTTGATGACTGAAACCTGTCTATGCTAGGATCAATCTAAGGAAATCCCAGTCGATGAAGTCGAAATCCTTTTTGAGATCCAATTTGAGGATAAGCGCTTTGGATTTCTTGGTTTTGATACTATGGAGGCACTCTTGGTCCGTGCTTATAAAATCTAATATTTGACAGCCTTTTAAAAATCCCAACTGCTCATTCGAAAGGAAACGAGAGAGGATGGGATTGATCCTGGTGGCGATAATTTTGGAGATGAGTTTGTCGCAAAGATTGCAAAGGGCTATAGTTATATAATCTCCAAAGGAGGAGGAGGCATCTACTTTAGGAATGAGAATGAGGAAAGTTGATTTTAAAGAACCTATCACTCTTCAACGAAGTCTGTTATCCTCCAAAAGTGCCATGAGGTCTGGGCCAACCAAGTCGAAGAAGTGAAAATAAAATTTTACCGTCCAACCATCTAGGCCTGGACACTTATCCTTGGAAAAAGAGTTTAGAGCCACTAAGATCTCCTTAAGTGTACAAGGATTGTCCAGAGATAATGTATCATCCTCCATTACTGTGTGAGAAAAGAGACTAGCCACTAAAACTTGGCTTTGCATATTTGCTGAGGGATTATGATCAAAGAAAGGCTTGTAGTAATTGACAGCTGAAGATTTTAAAGCTTGATGTCCTCTGTGAATTGTTCCTTCCTCTTTTAAGATTTCCCAAATGTGTTTATTATTCTTGCAAGAGCTGGCTATTTTATGGAAGTATTTTGTGTTGTGATCACCACATTTAATCCAAGTGGATATGCTTCGTTGTCTCCAGGTGGATTCATTTTTAAGAAGTAATAAGTTCCTTTCTGATTCAATATCCTTTAAGACATGACTATCAACACCAATGGTCCCAGCACTAGCTTCATAAATAATATGGTCCTTGATTGTAGAGTCTAGTTCTAGAAGTTGTTGATCATTCTGCTGATGATAAGTAGCACCCCACGGTTTTATTCAGGATTTGAGGCATCTGAGCTTCCAAGAAAGTCGATATTGAATACACGGTTCAGTTAAGAAATTGGTATCCTTCCAGACATCAACCACGATGGTATTAAACTCAACTTCAAGAAGCCAACCTATGTTAAGCTTAAAAGAATAGGCAATCTTGCAGGGATATGTATCCAAGTGTAGGGCGATTGGATCATGATCAGAAAGGTAAGGGTAGCTTACCCAAGAGTGGATCCTGTCCTCCGAGGAGATGATTTGCTCAGAAAGGATGAAGTGGTCCAGCCTCTTAGAAATGGAGGTTGTACCCTCATGACCATTACACCAAGTAGGTGCCAGGGAGGAAGGCGAAAATTCCACCAAATGATGAGCATAGAAGAGAGTATTAAAGTATTGAGCCAATGTATCTAGAATGGTTGAGGCACCCCAGAATTCTCCAAAAGCAGTTGTTAGATTTAAATCGCCAATGATGATCAAGTTGTGCAGGTCAAGAAGCCCCCTGGCTTATATCTTCTCCAAAAATTGTTGTCAATCGGTACATGGACCATAAATGTTGAGTAGGTTGATTCTTTTATTAGTGATGCGGCAGGTACCAGTCAATAGAATGCCTCCACAACAAATATAGGGGAGAAAAAAAAAATAGTCAGGATTCCAAGCCACTACCAACCCTCCAGAGGATCCAAGAGAGTTAATTGTGCAAGTGTGCCAGTTGGAGTGAAATTGATTTAGGAATACTCTGGCCTTTTTATTTTCTACAAAGGTTTCCTGTAGAAAGATGATGTATGGAGAGATGTGAGTAAGAAGTATTCTGAAAGAGGCAACTTTTAGGTGGCCCCCCACCCCTCTGATGTTGAGGGAGAGAAAGATCATGGTTTTTCTCTTGCTAGGGATTTCATGCCTCTAAGTTCCCCAATATCAGAAGAAGCGTGTGGATAGTCCACAGGGTGTGGAGGTGGAATGCCCTCTCTGCGGCGGGAAATGCGAGTTTTGATTGGAGAGTGTTCGAAACCATGACCTCTAGACCAAGTGTAGTCTTTTTCCTATGAAGAAGATGTGGTCTCAGCTGATCTCAGGATAACATCAGTCTCTGGGAGATGTATAGTAGTACCTTGATAAGTAGGCAGGGGTGTAGGTGTTAAAACTTATTTGTAGGAAGGTAGGAGAGAGTTCAAGACATCTCCAAGGGTGTTATCTCCAAGCTTAGTCTCGCTCAGTCCTAGGAGGCAAGAAAAATCCTCCTTCTCGAGGGCGTGTTCGCCAATACTCTCAGTCAACTGGAGGTGGGTATTATAAATTGATGAGGCTAGGGTGTGATCATGCACTACCAGTGAGTGATTCATAGATTGTTTATGAGCAGTAATGGTCAGGAGAGGGTTTGACGCAACATATGGTGGAGATTTCTGAGTGTGAGAAAGGCATGAAGTCGTTGAGTGGTGTTCCTGCACCTCTAGAGAGTCAATGGAGGGAGAGTTTAGTGGGGGAAAGGTTGGGTAGAGGATATGCGTAGAGGGGAGGGGTATATTCAGAGTCTGTTGAGGGACAGATGTATGTTGGGCGCAAGTCTAGGTCATGCCAGTGGAAACTAAGATGAAAGGAGTAGGAAAGGTGTCAGATAGGGTGGGATCTGAGACTATAGATGGAACCCAAGGAGTGTTTTATTGTCTGGGAGATGCTAGTGGAGGTATACAAGCCCTAGGGGGAAAAGGAGCCAGTCCCAAATTAAACAGGGGTGAGTTTTCAATAAGATCAAGTTCTAGGGAGGAGAGCCAGAAAAATGGTTTTGAGCTTACCAGTTATAGTATCCAGTCCAGGAGCGATTCCATCATCTGGTAAATATGGAAGGTGCAAGTGGTTGTGTGCAGGTGGAGAGTCCATATTTGTAGCGATCTCAAGCATAGTTTCCTCAGAAGTGTCCTCTTAAAGTGCTCCAGTACAAGTCTTTCTCAGGTGTTCTGTCTGCCTGCAAAGTGTGCATCTGAAAGGGTTTCCAAGATAATCTAGCTTCTGGCGAGTGATGTTTCCTCGCCAGTCTATATCCAGAGATTCATAAAATCCCTCATGTATATCTATCTCAACTAGAATCCTCGCTAGTTTCTTATTTGATCCAGTGATGGTCTTGGATTCTATAGAGATGAAACAACCCAGAGAGTTTCCAATAGCCATAAGAGATTTCTTATTCCAAAGATGAAGAGGTATTCCAAGGAGAAGTACCCACAGATGTCGAAGATGAAAGTAGTCTCATAAAGGGTCAAAGCTCACTCTCCACCGTTTTAACATGAGATTGTTGTCATCTAGAATCCACAGTCGTTCCAGGATGGTTGTGGCATCTTCTAGTGTTTTAAAGTGAAAGTGGAGCCAACCCTGCCCAAGATGTGAGAGGGTAGGGACATAACCCAAGATAGGCTTCCAATATTTGGACAACCAAGTATTCAAGTCTGTTTTGTAGAGGTGTCTATATGATCTCATGCCCACAAGGTTGCAGAGAGCCATGGAGACGGACTCTGTCGGTCCAATATTAGTACCAAGAATAAGTTTCTTTTTAGTTTTTTTGGAGACCCAAGGTCGAGTTGATGTCTTTCCCCCATGTGGTTGAGAGCGAGTCTTTTATGTAGCTCCAGAAATAGATGCAAGTCCAGGAGGATTCGGGTGAGCCTATGTGCTTCGATGGCTTTGTGAGGTACCTTAACATGAAGTAGGGAAGGTTGTGTTTTAGAAAGGGGCCAAGACTGAGTATGGAGGTCTACAGTCTGAGTGGGTGGAAGGAACAACAATAGAAGGTTGTGGTAAGTGGGGGAGTTTCAAAGAATGGTAGTCAGATATATTTGTAGGTGGAGTGAAGGAGAGTGATGTTTGAGATGTGATTAGGGAATCAATGGGTGTAGAGTGCATGGATGGAGTTGTAGGGGTAGTATGGGTCAATGATAAGCTAGTGCACCTGGACAGCTCATCCACCGATGAAAAGAGGCCTGCATTATTCCAGAGGGCCTCGTCAGCAGCAATCATAAGTGCTCTGACTTTTGCCTCCATCTAGGGAAAACTCGTGAAGGAGAAGAGTTAAAATAAGGATTAAAAATCATGAACAGTGTTGGGTCTTGTGAACATGGTTAGTGTTAGTGACTTCTGGTCAATTGATCAAGGTAATTAGGTAAAGGGTAATATGGAAAGGTTCACAATAGTCATACTCACATGCCAAGTAGAGAGATGACGTAGAAAATCCTCACAGGAGAGTTGGCTCATGCCGATAGTCAAGGAGAAAGTTTAAAAAACTAAAAGGACAGGTATCTCCAAGTATTTTGCCAATGTTGTAGAAATCAGAGCTCAGTGCTCAGTGCTTAGTGTCAGGGACCTCCAAAACATCCTGTCATAGTTGAAGTGCTTTGAACTCAGAGTCTATGTCCTAGTGAGGCCAGGTTTATCAGAGTGGCCGCCATTATTGAACCAGTCCATCTTATCCGCATTCCAAGTATCAATATCTATCTTTAAAGTTGTTCCTTCTTGCCCTTACCTGGTAACTAAGTGAAGCAGTGAAAATAGAGAGATCAATAATGCACAAGTTGATTATATATCAAAGCATTCTTTTAATGCGAGATGGTTTTAAAAAGTGGGAAACTACTATTATTCATACCAATGGCCTTCAATTTTTTACACTTTGCTTTGAGTTGAACATTGTGCAACACTTTCAAATGGATGTTTGCTCATTAAAAATCCAATTCCCACAACTACATGAATTTGATTCGCCATTAATAAACATAATTCCTAATCATGGTATAAAATGAAGAAAAATATAGTCAATTGTTGAATATC
>JASDQU010437005.1:76315-88891 GCA_032191745.1 Picea mariana | reverse complement strand
AATAAATGAGCTGAAGTCGATGGAAATAGACCCGTTGAAAGGAGAGCATTAAGGCATCTCTCATCAGTCACGAGGTACAAAGCAGGAGCTTCATGATTGGTGGAAATTGTACGAAGAACATGTTCATGAACCAATGACCATGTGCGTCTTTCACATGTGCCAAGTGCAAGCGATACACGAAAAAGACCCTCTAAGTAGAATCCAATGATGAAAATTGTTGACAAAGGTGAGGAAACCACCAATAAGGATAATGGCATCCAAGACACTACACAAATCTCGATGTGTGAATAGATGTCTTGTCGTTGAGCACAAGGGAAACCACCCAGTCAATGACCAATGATGAAATGTCGACTGTTGGGTTCAAGATTTCCTACCAAATATTAAAGTAGGGCCAGGGTGCATGATAGGACTACAGTATCATGTGATTCTGAGACAAACTGAGGGTATGGCCGACATGCAAAGTCAAGAGTTCTGAGAAGTGGCCGACACCGGTTAATAGAATTCCTTTGAACAAGAGCATGAGACATATGGAGAACTACGGCAACATAGACTCGATGATGAAACCATGAGATGCAAGAGGCATCAAAGAAACTCTCTATAGGGACTGGAAGAGTAACCAACTGATATAGAAGACTCTATAACGAGCTCAGCTTCCTAAGGCCATGCTAATCCCAAAATTATGATGATGAATGGACTCAATAACTTTGTGCTCTATTCAAAGGCGACACGACTGCTACCAACATAAGATAATACTCCCTTCCCGCCCATCTTTTTTTGTTTTTTCATAGACAAATGAATGTTATGATATAGAGGAGGAAAAGAGTGTCGCAATTAAGAAAAACTAGTTCTAGCAGTGGAACGTACCTATGCTCAATGCAAGGAGATGCATGTGGGAGATGGACACTTAGGGGAATGTTCCCTCTTGGGTATAAGGTGTCAAATTGTGAAGCATATGAACAAGGCTCTGCTTGGTTGAGGATGCAAAAAAATTTAAGGCAAACGGTTTATAATGCAAAGCAAGAACCGGCTATAGGCTCAATACTGCAAACAAGAGCATGAGATGAAATCACAATTTAACACCAACAAATGTCCTTTTTCATGACATTTAGTCTACTTGGTGTGAAAAAGGGATAAACGTGTGCCAAATAGACATCCTTTCTAATCCAATTTACGAGTGTGAAAGAGACAAGTTCACTCGACAATCTTTTCGCTTTTTGAAGACTAGTTGGAAAAGAGCTTAAATTAAACTCGGTTGGGAGTCCTAGGTGGCAATTCGAGGGGGAGGCCAAGGCTCCCGTGATGGAATTTTGTGGAATGTCACTATCTTACGAATAGTCAACATAATCTTGGGAAAATCCAAAGCTCTCCAAGTCGAGAAGGATAGAGCACTAGCGGAGGATATCGTCCCCGCGATATATCGGATAATGTCTCTTACAGGAAAATAAATAGGAGGGGGCATTGGATACCCCACAAGGCCATCCCAATCGAAGGGAACCTCCTTGGGACTTGGAGGTAAATTACTTAGAGAGAGAAAAAATCTCTCTCGTTCAGAAGGTGTAGGATCAGGAATACTAACGACATGGTTGAAGGATGCATCATCCTCCACAAGGGGAGTAGGATGGACCAAATATTGCACTGGTATGACCACTTATTCAACTCTAGGTTGAATAGGATGCAAGATAACAGGGATAGAGGACACATCACCCTCGACAACGGGGGTGTAGTTCGGAGAGGATTGCAGCAGCATTACTGCCTTGTCAATTAAAAGAGAAACAGGGTGTGGGGAAACCACAAACGCCTCGGAATCTGAAGGGCCCTTAGGTGAGCACCACGCTTATGGTATCCCAGCAGTAGCTAGACACAAATGAGTAAGGTGATCTCCTTCGCAAGTCCTACAAAGGAATTTAGGCTTACGTCTGAGGCGTCTAGGTTTCTTGATTCCCCCAACGTCATTCACAACGGTTGGTGACATACTCTCAATGTGACTAGCAGAGGTGAGAAATTCATCTCCTACATGATGTACATAGGTTGGATATGTGACATTGATATGACTTGCGACGACTAGAGTGATGCCCCCAACATGACTAGCAGTGGCTGGGTGTGGGTTGTCAACATGACTTGCAGAGGTCATCAACCCATCTTCAACATGACTGGAAAAGGTTGGTGAAGGAGCTCCAGTATAACTGGATGTGAATGGACTAGTGATGGATTGTGGCATTTGATACCAAGGTCTAGGGAAAGATTGGCTTTGAAACATTCCAGGCCAGGAGGGGTCCTGGTTTACCCCCTGTCCCTGTCCGGAAAGATAGTATCCCCCGTTGAATTGGTCCGAAGAAGCTTGTACGGGCATCATCACTGACGTTTGCGAAGAGACAAAGGTATGATAAGAATTATTCAAGTGAGGATATATGTTGCCCCCTTGTGAAGGGGCTCCATAAAGAGGGTAGCCCGAACCGTAAAACTGATTCTCCCCGTATTAAATACCCAGGGATACATGAGGACCCATCATGGGAAAAGTGTTCGAAGGAACCAACATGGCGGACGAAGGATACGCGGATGGGGTGTAATGAGTAGAATAAGCACCTATTTGAGTATTGGCTCCTGAAAGAGCATAGCTAGGACTGGATCTGTAAGAGGGGAGGTTCCAACCTCCCACCGTGAAATTTGGTTGAGGGACATGACTCATATCAAACAAAGATGTAGGCATTGGAGCCATGGTGCCCCCAGATGCAGTGTTAAGATTCATATAAGTGGACTAGGGAGAGGATTGAAAAGCCGAAGGCATATCAACAGGAAAATGACTAGAGACCCAAGGCACTGACTAAGTGTCATAGTTCTGCACACCATTATGAAAAGAGGGAAGATTTACCCCCATGAAATGAGTAAACATCATGGGGTGGTAGCAGTAAATGAGGGAGCGGAAGGAAATCTGCTATCCATGATAATAAAAACTCAGTAAAAAATATTAAGGCCAACTAGTAATCAAAGAGCACACCGAAAATCAAATGGCCAAAATGCACACAAATGGGGTAAAGTGGCTGAGAGTGGCCTCCCTCCCTACAGAAGGCATGTCTCACCCAAGAGGGGCCTGAGACTCCCTGCTAAAGATCGGTGGTAACAAAATCAGTTATAAGGGCCCTCGTGAGCTTAACAACCAGTCGGTCAGATCCCCCCGGAGAGGTAATCCTCCATAAAGGTTGTGTGTTGTTCAAACCTTATCTGACCTAGGGTACCTGCAGAATAACCCCTGCAAGTAAACTATGTGGCACCTAAGTCAAGCAACTAATAAACCATTGTATAACCAATGCAAAGGCGAGCAGTCGTAAATTAGGTCCACCGTATGGGAAGGGTATTAAAGCCCGAAACCTTGAAAGTATCGCCTCTCACGGAGGTAAAGGAACTAGCAAGATCCCCAAATACAAATAGATCCCCAGAAATATCTCTGACTCTAAGAAGGTATCGGGGGATATCCCTTCAACCAACCTCGTGCGATCTTGTGATTAAATCCGGTGTGAGCGGAGCCTCATGATATTACCAATTATACAATGGATTTCTCCACTCCCTTTCTTAGACACATATGTTGATTTAATGGCCTTGGAGAATTTTACTCACAAAATCCTATTCCAAGTCACTAAATCCTAATCTAATTTGTGTACCCTAGAAAATAAAATTGTGACTAATCAATTTTAAATTATAGTGTTAATTTTAGAGGTTGTGATTACTCAAAAAGGTATGGTAGTGAAACTCATGGTGTTACGACTCTGCAAGAAAAGTAAATATGAAAGCATTGCAAAGTCCTAACTTCAACTTTCAATGAATGATATGTTTCTAATAACAAATGCAATTTTCAATTTCAACTCTGCAATTCTGAATTAAAAATGCAATCTTTCAGTATATGCACTAAGCTAATGACAAGGACTAAAAAGACTAAAATGCCAAGCAATGCAAAATGCCTATTTTTTTGTATTTTCAATATAATAAAAATGAAAATGCATGGACTAAAAGYAGCTTGATATATAAACTCTATGTGTATAGAAAGAAATAGCTCAAGTAGGATACCAAACAGAAAATCACCCAGCCTAATGTACAAAGACAATCAAAATGAAAAGATGATGAGAAATACTTCGCCCARAAATTCAACCAAAGATAGGTTTCATGTCATCCCACAAGMACTTAACAGGCACTACAGAGACCTAAGAAGGCTCAACAAACATCAAATCCCACCCAGCAACCACCATACCAAGTAAACTGGCAAGGAAAACTGATGTACGCGACTATTTAGGCAAACAGAGCGTATGTACGCAGCTTGCAGAGGGACAGTCTGCGTATATACACGACTGTCAGGGGAAAAAGCACGTATATGTTTCAAAAACAAGGCCAGGCAAGGGAGAAGGTTGAAAACTCAGACCCAGAGTGAATAGAGGTTGTCAAGCAATGATACAACAAGCAACACCATAAGAATGAGAGCAATCTAAGGAGAAAAGTACTCCAAACCCTAAGACAAAATATTCAATCCCCATTATGGTCGCCAATTCTGTTACGAGGAAAATCTCTTTATGGCTAGGGTAAACCACAACAGACAGAAATGACTGCAGAAATCAACTCAATCCCAAAAACATGCTATATAAACCAATATGCAAGCGAGATAAGAAAGAGGCCTACCTCATCCAGATGTTCGATGAAGTCCACAATTAAGCACTTGGACCCAAAGCTATATACCTACAACTAGTTCTCAACGACCAAGCAAAGCAAGCATATGGTGATAATATAAAAGGTTAGCACATTAGATAGCATAATCCATTAATATACATAACAAATACGCCCATGGATAATAACTCAATATATTTGCAAGATATCAATTGGACGGGAATTAATAAATGATCAGCAAAAGTGAAAATATTACAGACTTCTATGTCAACACGATTCGGAATCAAGAAACTAAGTTCCTTCTAGCTGGGCTTCCACCACTTCAATCCTCCATCAAAAGCAAGCTTATAAGAGAGAAACAATGAGGTTCTCAATCAATACGGGAAGAGCTTGGGGGTTTAACACTGTGTTCAGACTTAAAGGACAAAGGGATGCAGACTCAATATGAAGTAAATAATTTCTCTAGAGTAACTTTGCTCTCAAAGTTGAATTGTTTCTCCTTATTCCATAGCTTGGAATTGGCCCATTTATAGCCTTCAAAATGGAACTGAAGGGCTGAGTTGGGACGTTTCCGGTATATGTAAGGCCAAGGATCATAGATCTCCTGTCTTGACATGAAAACCCGACATTAATTTTCATTTTCTAGCACAAATCCCGATGTACGCGGGTTGTAGTGGAGCAGCCTCTGTGTACACATGTTGTATAGTAGGCAAGATGCGTACATGTGGAAAAATATGTATTTTTGGCTCTGGATTTTATAAACAGGAATGATAAGTCTACATAGGGAAATGGAAAAAGGCCTTTTGTGCAAGATTGCATAGGGTGAGGCAAATCTTGCTATAACAGGGAAACTCTAGGTCACATAGGATAGTACAGGAAGTTTATCAAAGGCTATGCACAGATCACAACACCTATGGAAAATTTTTTGAAGAACAAAGCAAAGTTTTAGTGGAACGAGGACTACCAAAAGGGTTTGAACACTTTAAAGAAAAAACTAGTGATCACATTGATGTTCATCTTTCCGGATTGGAACAAGGAGTTCCATGTTCATGTAGATGCATCGTCCATCGCATTGGGTGCAGTACTATCTCAACCAAGGGAGGGAGACATAGATCACCCAATTGTGTTTTCAAGTAGGAAGTTTTCCATAATAGAGAAGAATTAAACCACTACAGAACGAGAAGTATTGTCAATGGTATATGCGCTACAGAAGTTTAGAGATTATTTACTGGGGTCTCATTTTAAGATGTATACATACCATTTTGTGCTAAAATACTTGGTGAACAAGCCAGTGTTGGGGGGGAGAATATGTAGATGGTTATTATTGTTTCAGGAATACGAATTCAAGGTTGTGGTGAAACCAGGGAAGTTGAATGCATGACCAGATCATTTATCATGCATACTATCAAGAGAGGATGCAGAGAATTTAGATGAAATCTTACCATATGCACATTTATTTGCACTTAAAATGGTGGATGACTATTGTTACACATTATTTTGGTCACCTCAGTGATAAACTGACAACATGTGTTCATGTTCCCTGAAAATATTAAAAGAGACTTTCTCCATGAGAAAAGTGGTTTTCTTTCCTCTTCCAAAAACCATAACAAGGAAGGTCGTCACACCCTGCTATATGCATGGGGTGTGATGATGTCTGATCGTTGCACTATGCCCTAAAAATGGACTGCAATGTCGTCGCATGTTTCTTGTGCATAGGGTGCATCGATGCTTAAAACCAAAGAAAAGTCAAAATTCACTAATGTTCTAGAAGGGAATCTTCTAGAAGGTGAGGTGGCCTCCGATTGGTTTGGATCTTACTCACTTCTCTCATTTAGTGGGATCATCCTAATCTCCTCACCCATCTCTCTTTCACATTATATAAAGAGGGATCTCTCATGGAAAAGGCTAAGGTTGAATAGGATAATATTTGCATGGAGAGTTCTGCTACATATTATGCTTGAAAGCTTTGCTTTAGTTCTTCGAGTCAGATTGTGGATATTCTTCATTCAAGGCATTGGAGAAAATGTGTGTGTGTTGAAGCAAAGAGACATTGAAAGGGGACCTTGCAACATCAATGCATAGGTTGTATTCTCCACTTTCCATTTAATTTAATATAACAATACATTTATTCCCTATAGAAGCATCTCATCTACTATTGTATAATTCCTTGATCTTATACATAGACTTCATTAGAATATATATATCTTTGTCTTCCCTCTTTGTTGGTTTCTGATTCTTGGACATGCTTACCATTCTGTAAACTCAAGGAAGGAGCTACAAGGGCAACTGGAGATCAACATGCAGGCTTGGAGGACACATGGAACTGGAGAATATGTGCCCAAGAAACATCAAGACATATCATTCATATTTTGTTAGCGCTGTTGTCAAGAGGCTCCTTGATTTTAGCAGTTTGTTAGATCTGTTGGTACAGATGTTAGATTAGTAGCTTTTTGTGGAGAATCCTAGGATAGGAAGGCCAGATCGCACCTCTAGCTGTTGTCTATTGTATTGATTATAAATACATCAGATGAATGATATGATGGGGTTCGAATGGTTGAGTGGAGCTCCCTATTTTTGTAATATTTTTACTAAACAGAATTGTTCTCTGGTTATGTATGAGACCTGAGATATTTTCATTAATAGAAGTTAGCCTCTTTTCATCATATTGTTTCTTCTTACTCTGAAATTCTCATGATTGGATGATCCATATGAGATTTTGTTGTTGTGTTATAATGGATGTTTGATTATAATGTTGCTATGAATGTTTTTCAGTGTTTTAAACTTTAAGTTCAAGAAGTTCTTGTGGCTGAGTTTTTCTTCACCTAGCTGCTTGAAGGCTTGATGCTTATAGCAGACTTGTCCACCTTCCTCACTAAGTCTTCCTTCTCTTCACATTTATCTTTAAACCACCGACTAAAGTTAATCAAAACCTCATTTGCTTATGTATGCTAGCCCAGATTTCTGTGTTAAAACATTCTTATGCTGAGTTTTGTCCATTTGACCTTTAATCATTAACTTACATTTGCAAACATTTTGATGGGTACTGGGCTTATCCTCTTGCAATCTAAGGGTGACTCTCAATGCTAACATGATGGATTCCTCTTTATGACATGTGGGGAAGGATATTGTAATTGGACCTTAGCTCATTGAGAGGTCACCCAACATTAAGAGGAAAGTGAACAAGAGTGGATTCCTTCCATAAAAGGATCAATTGTAAGGTGTTTCCCTACCTTAAGGGTTTTGATATTAATAGAGTGTGGATAATTCCTAATATCTCTTTTGTGATTCAATTTCTTGGGTTAAGGATCGTCATATATTTTCAGTTGTTGGTTAATTACCTCAATCTGGAGTGATTCCTTGTTGTTTAAAACTACAACCTACAACACTTTGTATTGAAATCACCCACAACATTAAAATTGAATTTCCATGATTCATTTTCTATTCAATGAAAGCATGGGGTTTGGAAATTAAATGTGCTCAACACTATCATGATTTGATTGAGCATTGTTGATAGTGGATTTGTTCGTTGGTGGGGACATTTTCTATATAACCCATATTCAATAGTGTTTTCTAGCTTAGTAATTCAAACATTATTGGCTTTAATTAAATCGTTGGTTGTTTGATTGGGTTGTTGGCTAGAGTCTTTGTTGAACTCTATGTGTCCCCACAATCCAAGTTGCCTCATACCTTCTATTTGAATTATGGAGATCCCCTGCAATCTATATGCCCATGTCTGTGCAGTTTAGTAAAGTACCCATAGTGTTCTCCTTAACTCATTAAATACTAGAATGACATATTGCTCAATCTTTGCATGGATCGTTAGTTACAATCCAATCTCTCCATTGTTTAGATCATTTGATTATTTAATTTCTATAGCAATACGCATTCACAAAAAAGAGTTTTCCTTGGATGATGACAACAATGTGCAATGGAGGATAAATCTATATATATACCCTAATAAATTAGATCGTTGATTCATAGAACGAAGTTAGAGTGTTGAAATGAGTTTGCATAAAATATTTGTTGTTTGAATCTATAGTTTGAATAAGATCGGCATGATGTTTTCCCCTTAGATAGAATGAAGTCAGAAATAAGAATTGTTAGTCAAATTCGATGCAAAATATTTTGGCATCCAAGCATGATGGCAGAGGATATTATTCCTTTCAGAATTTGAATATGATTGCATTCAACATCACTTATTGTTGATATGAGAAGTTGTATTGTTTTTACACTATTTTAACATTCAACTAATAACATAGTTGTATAGTATTTTGTGTATCGGCATTGTAGTAGAGTATGTTAGCACATATATTTGTAAAGGGGTGTTTTCCCTTAGGAATTGACCCCTAGGTGAAAATGCGAGAAAAGGGGGCTTAAAAAACCAAAAAAAAATACATTTTATCCTAAGTTTGTTGGTGGTCGATGGATTGGCGCATCATGCTAAAGAGCGCACATATCTAAGTGGTCGATCTTGGCGCGCTCAGATATATAGTATGTGTTCCCTATCAGACCCCCCCCCCTTGACCTTATACCTTTAGCGGGGGGTTCGAGCAGGTGGTTTTNATCGTTTCTTCCTTGTCACCCCCAACCTACCACTCTGCCCTGCCTCCACATCCTCTCCCCTCGCCACATCACCCCCCACACCTTTACGCCTTAGATTCTAAAGTCTTGGCGCCCATGCACTCCCAATCACTACTTTGTCGCTACGTCCATCCACATGACCGCTAATCATTCGTTGCAAACTGTCGGTTCTTGCCAGGCACCTCACTTTTCGTCATCTCCTCACTCCACATCCACCTATCAGTCTTTCCCACAAGCATCCAACACAGGTCTAGATGGCAGTGTTTAGAGTGCGTCCAGCATGTATTCTAGGCGCAGAGTTGACTTGGGCTCCATCATGATCCTGTTGCACACAGTTAATGAAGGTGAGGATGGTTGGTGAAACCTCATCTCACCACTTAAATGGAAAGCCAGGTCGGACTGTCAGCAAGTCGATTCTTCTGCAGGTTCCTACTAAAACAAGCTTGCATCTAACATAAGCTCACGTCTGACAGAAGACTACATGTGCAGTCTGCCAGAGAACATGCAGACGTAAAGCCTTGAATGCAAAGACTTGAGCACGCCTCTGCTGTTAGTGGTGAATTATTCTGAGTATATAGGGGTCATTTTGATATTTTGTAGAGGGGTCAACTGGTTGAGCAGAGCTCCCGATTTTGTAATGCTGGTGATGCCAGAGATGTTCTCTGGTTATGTAATCGATTTGAGACTTTCATGTTAATAGAAGTCAACTTCCTGTTTATTTTCATTTTGTCTATAAAAGTTGTTTAAAACACTCGGGCATGGATGATCCAGTCGAGGATCGTTATAATGTTCTAATGGAGGTTTGATTATAGTAGTATCATGGTTAGTTTTGCTCAGTTCCCAATGTTTTTGTTCTCTCTCACACTGGATGGATCAAGCATGGAAGATCTAGTCGAGCTGTTGCATTTGCAGGATGATGGAGGTTTGGTCATTTTAAGGTTGTAACTGTGTTTTTTGGACATATTCCAGTGCCTGAACTCAAGCTCAAGAATGCTCTTGAGTTTGGGTTTTTCTTCTCAGAGTTGTTGGAAGGCCTGATGCCCATAACAGTCTCATCCACCTCCCTCATTAAGTCTTCCCTCTACTCTCGCTCTAACTCAATTTACTGACTGAAGTTAATGTGGCCCTCACTTCCCTGTGCATTTCTTGTCCAGTTCTGTGTTGAACATCATTCATTATTTTGAGTTTTGTCCATTGACCTCCATCCATATAAAACCAACATCCACCTAAACTCTGATGGATATTGGGCTTACCTTCTCTGCAATCAGAGGGTGACTTCTAGTGCTAACATTTCTGGCACCATTGTCAGGGAACGAATTGAAGACATTCCCTGGGATAGAATGACAAAGAGCTTCTAATTCTGAAGGTGCATCAGAAATCAAAACCATTGAAGATTGTGCTTGCACCTGGTGACTCCACTATTTCAGTGTGGCTACCATCTGGCTACACTTGAATCCCCCTAAGAGAACACAACGAAAATATCTGGCCTTTGATGGTGAATAAAGACCAGACACACTCAGATTGCATATCATTCACCTGGCGACTCCATGGTTAAAGGATCGATTGGAAACTCCACTGGTCTAAAATGGAAAAAATTCTAGCTCAAAGGTTTTCTCCTTTAAACTTCTCTGTTGTTCCTGGTTTTCCCAATGTTGTTCCTACTGTCGATGAGTGGGTTGATGTTTTGCCCATATTTAAAGAACATAAAGATGACAACCCTGCCCAACATCTCTGTGAGTTTCATGAACTCATGCACCAGTGGGAGATACATCATGAGGATGTATTATTAAAGATGTTCATGTTCTCATTAGCAGGAGATGCTCGTCAATGGTATCACTCCTTACCCCCTGCTAGCATCTCCTCCCTGGGATAATTTCATGCAGCTTTCAATAGGCACTGTCAAAAGTTTTATTCTTCTAAGTTAATTTGTCATGACTATTGTGAAGAATATAAAGACTGTGTTCAAGGTATGATTGTTTCAAATGAAAGTTGTGAGAATGAAAGCTATGAGGAAGGAATATGTGAGGATGAAGGCTGCGAGGAAGAAGAAGATGCCATGGATGAGTTGGTGTGGCTGGTGAGATCACTTTCTGCAAGGATAGATAAATTGAAAGCAGATCGTGTTTCCTGCTCTTTTGAAGAAAGTGCAGAGGATTTTCCAGTTCTAGGAGCAGATGTTCTTGGCAGCTCTTCTCATGACGATGAGGTTGAGGATTGCATAGCCATAGAGGCAGCATATTCTGCCCCTGATGCACCTGATGTCTCAGATTTAAACGAAGATATAGTTGTGTAATCATATGAAGAGTAGCGGATCCCTGCCTCATATTTTGACGACTCAGGGAGCAGCCAGCCTGTGTATGATAGCTATGAATCATATTATGACCTGGATATGAAGGATTTCCAAGAGTCTGCAACAGATCCTTTTCCTTTATACATTAAGGAAAAACATTATGTGGAAATCGGTCATCCTGGGCCTGCAGAAGAAGAGGAAGAGCCAAAGGTGAAATTTATAACCTGCCTAGAGCCTGTAAGTGATCAACCATCGTCTGATATCAGTCAGCCTACATCAACCTTTCACCCACCTTATCTTGCCAGATACATTAAACCAGGTGTGAGCAACTATAGAACAGAGCAGGATTTTTGTTACAAATTTTCTGGACTTTTCCACTTGTTCTATGAACCTGTAGGGGAATACATGGAGTTGCATTTCCTTCGTGTTTTGGAGTCGTCCAGCTTTATCCCAACATCAACATTAGGAGGAAAGATGAAGGATGTAATCATGTTGTTGTCACGGTTGCATTATCTATTATCAGTCACTGATAGAGTAAATGGTCTTCTAGTTAGGAAGTTACTTGAATGGCTATGGTGGAAGTTTTCTTTCTCCTAGCACTGTGTAAAAAGTCAATTAGTCTAGGAGTGTACATAAATAATCTCCTTCTGGAGCAGGTGTTTTTTCTTTCGTTTTCAAAATAGTATGTTTTTCGGCCTGTATTCCTCAGTAGGATGTTTTTTGAGCATGACTCCATATCCCAACACTAAGGCACTGAAGCTGTGAAAGGAGTTCTTAGATCCTCGCAGGGAGGACTATATCCCCCATGGAGCCTAATGTTAGCACATATATTTGTAAAAGGGTGTTTTCCCTTAGGAATTGACCCCTGGGTGAAAATGCGAGAAAAGGGGGCTTAAAAAACCCACAAAATACATTTTATCCTAAGTTTGTTGGTGGCCCGATGGATTGGCGCATCATGCTAAATAGCGCGTAGATCTGAGCGATCGATCTTGGCACGCTCAAATCTACACTCTGTGTTCCATATCGGACCCCCCCCCCCTCGCCCTCCCGCCCCCGGA
>JASDQU010437005.1:56762-70086 GCA_032191745.1 Picea mariana | reverse complement strand
GGGGGCTCCAGAATGAAACCTCAGCCATAGATCTGGGTGGGTGAACCTTGGTTGTCCAGATCTGCTCGCCACTTACCCTAAGGTGCATTCGCGCCCCAACTTAAAGTTGACATCTCTTCTCCACATCTGATGGTCATTATAGACCCTGCGATCCCCCGAAGGAATCTTGTCCATTCATCGAGCTTTAACCACATGCTAACATCTCCATATTATAGGTCGAGATTTATCAAGGCGAGAGCCCGACTTCTTGTCAACGGAACTCCTGAATCCCCGATTCCTGATTTCTCGATACGGGTAATCTTTCGACATGTAGCCTCCTTAAATCAGATGGTCCAGATCTGTCCTGGGGTTTCCACCATGGAAAGTCCCGATCTCTCGTCACCAGGACTCCTGAGTTCGTGATTCCTGATTTCCTGAAATAGGCAATCTCTCGACACGTAGCCTCCTTAAATCGGACGGTCCATATCTGTCTTGGTGTTTCCACAATGGAAAGTCCCAATCTCTCATCACCAGAACTCCCGAGTTCTCGACTCCTGATTTCCCGAAATGGGTAATCTCTTGACACGTGGCCTCCGTTATTCAGACGGTCCAGATCTATCCTGGGGTTTCCACAATGGAAAGTCCTGATCTCTCATCACCATAACTCTCGAGTTCTCAACTCTCGATTTCCCGAAATGGGTAATCTCTTGACAGATCCAACAGCTGTCGGGTTTCAGCCGAGATCTGACGGTTCAGACAGGTTCCTAACTTGTGCATTCTCCCACGACTTCCTGGACGTGGAAAAATCAATGGTCCAGATGTTCTCATGGACCTTGGGGATCTACGATCCCGATCTTTTCGCTACCCACGAAGACACAGAGAAACCAAGTGGTAAGGCGTTTAACACCCTACTTTCTCCTACCAATCTAATGGTCATGTGTGACAGCAGATTTCCCAACGGGATCTTGTCCATCGATCACCACCTATCAAGGTTAAGGCACTTAACATCCTACTTTCTCCTACCACATCTAACGGTCATGAGTGACCATAGATTTCTCAACGGAATCTCGTCCGTCGATAACCACCTATCAAGGTTAAGGCACTTAACTTTCCATCTTCCTCTTCTTATCTGACGGTCATGAGTGACCACCGATATCTCGATGGGATCTCGTCCATCAATTTGATACTTATCAGGGATTTCTTAAGACCTTGCGCCTTCACGTCCTTTCTCCAGGTTCTTGATGGGTTTTTCAAGAAAGGTATCTCTATTGGGGAGGTTTTACCCAGGGTACTATCTGAGGCAGTTAAGGGTATCTCTCTCCCGAGAACCAGACGTGAAGTCTGAATTAGATCAGTATGCATATAAATAACGATTTATGAGAACATAATCCATACGTAGTCTTTCCATATAAACATACAACTACCAGTACTGATCAAGACACCATACAGACATTCTTATAATGAAGTCATTCACAATTTCACAGCTTATGATCATAAATGTCAACATACATATATTTCAAGATGCCAAAGGCAAAACACTTATCAGAAAGTAACACCAGGGGTTATAAAACTGCTGAGAGGGGTTCTCGTTTCCACCCAACCATAGGCTCAGCGAATCCCAGCGGATTTACCACTAGCCACCCCCGAGCTGAGACCACGATGCTGTGAGACTGCGTATCTGTTTTCCAGTGACCAGAAGCGAAGGTTACTCTCCTTCCTCTCTTCTATCACTCACTCTGCATATCGCCAAAGTTCTCCCCTCGCATTTTCCCCCCAATCGCTTCTCCCCCACGCCTTATCCTCTTGCGAGGTTGCGTGTGGCGCGATTTCCCTCGCACTGGTCAGGTCTGACGACTCTACGGATGGGCGGTTCTCCTCCCCATCCCTCATTAATTCCTGAGGAGCCCTCTACCTACCAGCCTGCGAGACATTTAATTTAGGGCCAGCGAGTCGCTTTTGGTTCTCCAGGCCAGTGAAGTCCAAATACGGTATTAATTCTCGGTGGAAGTTAACGCCACCTTTCCAGGTGCCTTCCACCGCCATCATGGTCTCTTTTTCAGCACATCCCCTCTTAGAAGTCCTGCAATATAAATTCATAATGTTATTTACATTCATCGACCTTTTCCACAAGGTTCATTCACATCACCTATTCACATTTCTGAGTTTGCCACAGTTTTGGCCAGTCCAGTTATTTTTACAAACTGGGGGAAACAGGGTGTTACAATTTTCATCCCCACTTTCATCATCTAAAGAAGAAACCAAAATAGGGATAGAAGAATGCACAAACACCGGAGATGGATCCCAGGCTGAAGAAGGTACAATCGTTGAATTAGGCTCGCGGGCCAAGATATTTTCATCAAATTTAACATCTCTTCTAATAATAATTTCATTACAATGTGGTTGAAGAAGTCTATAACTTTTGGCATCTTCACAATAACCAACAAATATACACTTCTCACTTTTAGGTTGT
Source organism: Picea mariana (assembly GCA_032191745.1). NCBI lineage: Eukaryota > Viridiplantae > Streptophyta > Pinopsida > Pinales > Pinaceae > Picea > Picea mariana. The sequence continues at coordinate 67,637 of JASDQU010437005.1, read as the reverse complement.
AATTCTTTCCTTTTCTCATCAGGAATGTGAGCCCATGCTATACTGCCAAATACACGGAAGTGACCTACATTTGGTTTAATTTTAGTCCAATGTTCTTCCAATGTATATTTTTAAGAGCCTTTGTGGGAGTACGATTTACAATGTAATTTTCATAGTCGATGCCTTCCGCCCAACACTTTAGACTTAATCCCTTAGATCAGATCATACAAATAGCCATTTCTTTTATTTCTCTCAACAACACCATTTTGTTGTGGTGTATATGGAACAATGTGTTACATTTGGATGTCTTGTGTAGTGCAGTAACTTGTAAAATTATTGTTCACATATTCACCTCCATTATCTTTTCTTAACCTTTGAATTTGATGTCCAGATTTCTTTTCTACAAGGGCCTTGTAGGGCCAAAAACTTGTCAAAAACTATGCTCTTAAGTTTTAAGAAGTAAACCCAATGATGTCTGGAAAAGTCATCAATGAAAGTTAAGAAATACGTGCACCCATAAAAATAAGGAGAAGAAAGTTGACCACATAAATCACTGTGAACAAGTTGCAAAGGGCCCGAGGCATGCAAAGAGGCACATTTGTAAAAACTCTCTTGATGATGTTTGTTGAGAACACAACCGGAACAAACACCATCTTTTCATGAAACAAGAGGAATACCAGTGTTGGCACAGGGGCAAACCCAGGGTTCAACGCTTCAACAACGCACCAACAAAACCCTAGCTACCAGCCCTTTCGGCAACACCTGCAAAGCAGATGAAGTCTCACCCGAGGTAGAGGCAGGGTGGTTGTAGTACTCGAGTGTCTGCAACCTAGCTGGGACACAGTTCTATGATTACAATACGTAACATAGCACTTAATAGTTAACATTCACTAGCATTTAACCCTTTTTGACATCGCAACTAAAACCCTAATTACAGAACAACATAGTATTCAACAAGATCTAACACACCCAAGCACTTAGCACATAGAAATAGAGCAGATCTAGCATTCATCCACATTACTAAACACTAAGATACCATATCAGATGCATCTAACATACATAAATATGACATCACTAAGCATAAATCACATCAATCACACAAAGAAACCATAACATAGGATATACGTGGTTCACCCCCAACGTGGGGCTACATCCACCAACTCTATGTGTCTTTATGATATTATGTCAATCTCCTTACATGCACAGAGCCTCAAAGCCAACTCCGCATAGGATAGGAGATCTGTGCACACCTCACCAGATCCTCCTTCCCCGAGCTTAGCACAACACAGATCCTTTCTTACAATCACTTTAACTTAGCCCTGTAAGTTCTCAATATACAATATGCATAGAGATAACTCAATCACATAGATCCAACCGCTTATATCACTTGTACTTAGCACAACACAACACTTAGCACTGCATACCTCTTATATCTATTCCCTTTCTTACATCGGCTAGATATCTATTTATACATTACAAAAGGGGCCTAAGCATGGGTAAGACCCATGGGCCGCCATCCCATACCTGTTAGATAAACCCTAAACCCAAAAATCCCACAAAAGGGGGCGAGATCCCGCGATATCTGCTTTTCCTAGCGCTTCATCTTCGACCAGCCTATCGAAGTCCTAAAATTGGTCAAACATGACCAGCGTTTCCAGTACAAAACCTAGTCAAGGGCCAAGAGGCCCCCAACACTCACCTGTGACTCGTCTCGAGTCACTCCGATCTGGATAAATCTTCCTTGAAGGCCTCGAGCTTAGCTCGAGCTGCCTCGAGCTGCTGCTTCGCTAGAGCCTCCTGCTCGATGAAATCTTGAATAACTTTCTCAGTCAACGGTCCTTCCAAGCGCTATTCTACCGTGGTGACTACTTGTTCTAGCTATGCACCTTGTCCTTCAATCTCCTCAAAAAGTGTGCAAGGTTCATCCTACACTGACTGGAAACTCTGGGTCACTTCCATGAATTTACTCTGGATGGCATGGACCTGTTGTTGAACGGTGCGTTGTTCCTGGGACCTTCTCATCCTCTCAACCGACGATAGTAGCTTCAACTATGCTTGCACTGTTTTTGCCTATTTCTTTGCCTCCTGGAGTTGTGACTCCAATGTCCTTAGTTCAGGGTCCTCTGTAAGGCACTCATAGGTCTGTGCACTTTGACTGTTGAGTTGCTTGCATGCCAAGGCCAATGCCTTGATTATATCAACTGCACTCCAGGCAGTTTCTTCTCTCTAATATCGCACTTCCTACGGAGTGCTTGGCATGGCTTGTAGTTCCAGTTCTATTATTCATGCTTGGAGCTATTGAATGGATTCAATGAGCATCCCCACTCGGCTCTTAGTGGTTTCTTCTTCCATCTATGTTAGGCCCGTCACAAAGCAAATTTCTCTGGTGACTGCTTCTTTAACTCCCATCTGCTCCCTGAGCAACTGTTTTTTCTCCTTATGGATCTGCACTCTATCCTCTGCAAACTTTGCTTGGAGGTCATCTTTTTCTTGTTGCGCAACCCGACGTTGCTTTGTGTCTTCCTCCTTTTCTTGCTTCAGGGCATATGTGGTCTATTCTTTTTCCTCCTATACACGACGAAGGTGAGCCTCTGTCGAGTCTACTAGTCTGCGTAGCTGGCCAGGCTCATTTCCTACTTCTATGTCCCCTGCTGACAGCAGCACAGTAGGCACTACGCGACTCGAATAAATAGCCTGTTGTACTCCTTTGAGCTCTGCCTCGATCCTGTCAAACATTGTCTCCTGTTTGGCCTTGCTTCACTGCAAGATGTCCTCTAAGGTATCTTATACAATGGCAATGATAAGGTCAATGTCATCCACCATGAGCACAGTGTGGAATGGAGGTTTATTGGCTTTTGACTTCTTCCATGATGAAGGTTTCGTCGGGGAACCCTTTCTTTTCTTGGATGTTTCTGTCTCTGTCAGGGGATCTTTAGGCAGTGTTACTTCACCCTGCTTCTGCTTGTATTCTTCCCCTTCATCCTCTTCATTGTCTACTTCATCACCTCATCCCCCTTTAGATGAATCTGGTGTAGTTTCCTTTGATGTGTTGCTCAATTCTTGTACCTCTTCCTTCTTTTTCTTCCTGATGCTGCTAGGTGCATCATATTCTTCACGAGTGACTACAGTACTTCCGATGAGGTCGGGGTCGGTTAGTTCTGTCTGTTCGACCGATATGAGGAATTCTACATGCCATTCATTTGTTATTTCCTCCATATATTCCTCGGTGATTTTGTAATAGGACTGGAGCTCTTCTTTGTGTTTGTCTTCGCGCATAGTGATATGGATGAAGAGATTGTTTGTGCAGAACTTTGCAATTGTTCTGAACCTATGAAGTGTGTTTAGTGTCATGCGAGGGAAGGATTCAATGACCCTCTTTAGCTATAGATAATAGGTTTGGAACACCGCATTTGACTTCCATTGCTTCGCCATGTCGCTCGAATACCATAGCGTAGTGAACTTCGCAACTACTGGTTCAGACGACTCAATTTCAGGGAAGGTCGCTCCTTTTGGCATCTCCCAAGCAATGAAGGCAATGAGAATCAGCAGCCAACTGAAATGAAACTCATAGCTCTGATCCTGAGCTTTGCAACAGTCTTTCTCTAACTGGTTGATGAGGTAGCTCGCCTAGTTCATTTGCAATCCTTCAACGCATTTTCCTGCGAGGTCGACGACAAACCCCGTGACTTGCGTTGGCATATTCTTCTTGACGAGCTTACCAGCGATCAACTGGAAAGCTAGGCACACTACGCCATTATGGATGGAGGCTACCTTATAACTCGCTTCCATTATCCACATCACCATAGGTGTCTTTTATTGTTTGTGCCAGGGCACGATCTGCAGCCTTCCCTGGGTAAAATTATTGTGGGTATGGTCCTTGCATGCTCAATCCGTTGATCTAGTGGATTAGTGTTGGATCTACTATGATGTGCCTGTCCAACCATAGGTAACCGCCATGGAAGCACGACAACGGGATTTTAGTGCAGGCGTTAACCTCGTGGTGTCTGTCGAAGTGTGGTAACTTCATTACATTGAGGATGGTCGATCTTGCAATATCCATGGTCCACGGATGGGGGATTATCTTCGAATTCTTCCCCATTGTCTTGGTCAAATGCTTGTGTGGTGCGAGCATTCCATAGTTTTTGCGATCTCCCAAGTTGAAGTCACTGATCTTAAGCGGAGAATCCTCTCCAACTATAGTCCTACTGCGCTTATCCCCTTCGGGAGGTACGTAGTGATCACTGTGTAGTCGAAGTCCCTCAGGACACTGTCACGACTCACCACGCCAGTCAGAGGTGGGATGTAGTCAGGCAGGATTGATGGGATGAGCTTAGAATTCGCCAAGTCATCATGATGCTTGGTTCATTTCTCTGTCGCAGTTCGGGAGGGCCCAGATCGACGTGCAGTCAATGGGGATGCTTGCACTCCTCTTGTCGACGAAGCTTGTGCTCCTGCAGACATGACCTTCTCAGCCATGAGGTCTATGAGAATCTCTTCAATGGATTTCTCTACTACGCTAAATTCACCTGACATACATGCTCGAGATCTAATATCTCAAGTCGATGAGCAAATAATCAAGGTAGCAGAATGGATGGTGAGGTCTCAATAAGAACTATGCAAAAGAAACTAGTTCTTTGTGGGCTTGAATAATCACAATTGGCAAAAGTGTCCACGATAATACATTCGATGGGTTAAATAGATAACATCGTAACAGATTCTTCCAATGGGTAGGAACGCCTCAATCAATGCAATTCCATCCGTTAAGGTGTGGTCCCAATGGTCCAATGGCGAACGTTCTGGCAGTAACTACGTTTATATCCTTTTTGGAGTGTCATTCTAACAGTCGGGACGCCTCCAACGGTCATATCGCTCCGCTGTGGCGAAGTGTCAATTTACGTTGTTCTTTTAATCCGACGAGGTTCAAGTTCTGCAAGCCTTCCTTCTGTGAAGTCCTCTCTGGAACCTCTTGCAATTTTTCTAGCTTTGCTTTCTTCTTACTGAGATTTCTAGCTTTCTTTCCTATGATCTGTGTCTATGGATTCCTCTTTCCATTCTTGTTCTTATCTCCTCTTGGCATAGTAACTTCGCACAGTTGAGGGTATTTCACAGGGTTCAAGGGTAATACTTCTTCTCTTACTGTTTCTGGAGTATATGCTCTACTCTCCTATATGGATAAGTTCTCTAAGTCTTCTTGCGTTCTTTCAACTTCAACAGCTAAGTCTCTGGTCCTCAGTTGCTTCAACTTATCCTCCTATTCTTCTAGTAAGAGCACTATTCTCCTAGCCATGAAATCCCTTAATTCTTTCCCTTTTTGTTCTAGAGCTTCCTCTTCTTCTTTCCTTCGGATCTGATCTTTCTCAACCCAGGTCTTTCCTAGCAAAAGAGAAAAGGGGGTGTTGTTCTCAACAAACTTAATGACCTCGAATTATTCTTCTGTCGATGCTCCGTGAGAAATCATAGGTACATGGGCAAGTATTCCCCATAGGGTTATTAACTTTCCTTTTAAAAAATACTATTCCTCCCAGTGAAGGAACCATAGCAGGATTTCCTAAGATTTCCCAAGTACTTTCTATCATAATGTTCACATGTGTTTCTGCATCCAATACATAGTCTATGTCAAAGTCTCCTATTCTTGTTTCTATGCACTCTTTCTCGTTTAAGATCTATGATAAACTGATGTCTATGTGATCACTCAGTGTTTCTTTCATCTGCAATAATATAGCCTTTGATTCTTTCTAGTTCTTTAGCATATTCTTAGTCTCTTGACCTTCCTCAGGGTTTTCTTGTCTCATGTTCATCTTCTCAACTTTAGCAATCATTCTAGGGAAATCCAAAACTTCATGTCTAGTAGCTTTACAACAAAGGCAAATAGGACCTCTACTAGGGCATTCCTTAGAAAGATGTCCTGGTCTTCTGCAACTATAACAAAGAGTCAATCATCTCTTTCTCTTAAATGATCCCCAACCTTTCTTGTACTGTGCACTGGGATCACAGTGATGGACCTACAACAAATTATTTCTAGGATATTGCATCCACTTGTTAGTCCAACAATTCTTTCTATGCATAGGAATAACATATCTTTCACTATTTCTATCAGATCTATTCATATCATATATTATTTCTTCAAGTTGTGCCCTAGTTTTCATACTAGGACCAAATATATCAAACATACCTAGATCCATTCTTTCAAAACAAAAAATTCCACTTATATTAATTTTAATAGAGCACAAAGCTTTAAGATCTTACCTCTTTTCTTCAAATCGAACTTCTTTTCTTAGCACAGAGCTTCACAAGCCAAGTAGAGTATTTCACACTGTAGCAATAGATCTATGCACAAAGATTTCTCTTTTCTTCAGTTCCCAGCAATCACAGTTTCAGTCCCAGCAACGGAACCATTTGTTGGCATTGGGGTAGACCCAGGGTTCAACGCTTCAACAACGCACCAAAAAAACCCTAACTACCGGCCCTTTCGGCAACACCTGTGAAGCAGATGAAGTCTCACCCGAGGTAGAGGCAGGGGGGGTTGTAGGACTCAAGTGTCTAAAACCTAGCTGGGACATAGATCCGTGATTACAATACTTAACAGAGCACTTAGCATTTAACATTCATTAGCATTTAACCCTTATTCACATCGCAGGTAAAACCCTAATTACATAATAGTGCAGTATTCAACAAGATCTAACACACCCAAGCACTTAACACATAGAAATAGAGCAGATATAGCATTCATTCACATTACTAAACACTAAGATACTATATCAAATGCATCTAACATACATAAAGATGACATCACTAAGAATAAATAACATCAATCACACAAAGCAACCATAACACAGGATATACGTGGTTCACCCCCAACGTGGGGCTATGCCCACCAACTCTTTGTCTTCTTTATTATATTTTGTCAATCTCCTTACATGCACAAAGCCTCAAAGCCAACTTCGCATAAGACAAGAGATCTATGTGCACCTTGCCAGATCCTCCTTCCCTGAGCTTGGAACAACACAGAGCCTTTCTTACAATCACTTGCACTTAGCACAATACAACACTTATCACCGCATACCTCTTATATCTAGTCCCTTTCTTACATCGGCTAGATATCTATTTATAAATTAAAAAAGGGGCCTAAGCATGGGTAAGACCCATGGGCCGACCTCCCATACCCGTTACATAAAAACTAAACCCAAAAATCCTGCAAAAGGGGGCGAGATCCCGTGATCTCCACTTCTCCTGGCATTCCGTCTTCGACCAACTTGTCGAAGTCTGAAAATTGGTCAAACATGACCATCGTTTCCACAAAACCCGGTCAAGGGCCAACAACCAGTCACCATATGTTGATTACATAGTTGTTGCAATAAGCGATAGTTTAGATCACCAAACCACTCATGCCAAAGTTTTCTCAAGTCATCGCTATGAGAAACAAAAACTGATGAAAAATATGATGACCCAAAGTTGTCAAACTTGTACAACTTGGTAATATCATCAACAATTATAGTTGCAAGAACATGGTTAGGATCTTTTAGATCCTTGATTACAACTTGTTGAGGTGAAAACTCTACAGTTTTACCTTCACCGGAATGAATGATTTGATATATTGATAGAACGTTACAAGAAAGACTTGGAACACATAATACATCATTGAAATGACCATTATCGACTTGAATTGTTCCAGATCCTACAACACTAAGAGATCTATCATAGCCAACAAATATTTTCTTGGTGTTGCATTCATTTAGAGCAGAAAATATGTCTTTATCCTTAGTCGTATGATAAGATGCTCTGGAATCAATAAGCCACTCATCAAAAGAAAAAGGAGAAGTTGCATTGAAGGAGAAAACAGAATCAGGAAGTGCGTGTCCATGAGAAGAAGAAGAATAAGTAGAATCAATATTGATGTTTTTCTTCTTCATCACTGCTTCTAAAGCTTCCATATTCTTGAAACATTTGGACTCATCATGACCATCTTTATCGCAAAAGTTGCAATGTTTGTTAGTCTTCTTATTTTTAGATTTTTGCTCATTTGTCACCATTGGGAGCTGAAGTTGTTTGAGTGGGTTTGGGACCCTTATGTTGCTTGTTGTTGTGGCGAGGATGTTGCTTCTTTGGATTCTTGGGTTTATATTTATGTTGGGCGACTAAGGATTCGTTGGAGGTACCTACAGTGCTGATCACTCCAAGTTGTACAAAATTATCTTTCTCTCTAATCAAAGCATCACAAAAGGACTCAAAAATGGGTTTTTGATAAGCTTTCCCTAGAGCCTCTATCATGTCATAAAAGGTAGATACAAACATAGAATATGCACTTCCTTGCTTAGAAAGAATAATATAGATGCAACGCTCTTCCTCCAGCTTTATCTCACATTATTCACATAAAATTCTGTGTGTTTTAAAATTAGATAGATAGTCTTCAATGCAAGAAAAATCTTTTGGACTTAAAGTCAGTATTTGATTTTCTAACTTATGTGCTCAAATAATATTGTGTTTACCAAACACATATTCAAGCTTTTCCCAAACTTCATCGAGCTCATCAATTTCTTTAAGGTGGAACCTTAAATCAGGAGAGATGGGAATGTTGATCAGTCCACATGCTTCATCACTCCTATTATCCCATTTGACTTTCTTATCAACATCAGTGGGTTCTTTTTCCTTTCCCAAAGTAATCCGGTACAAGCCTTTATTTCTTAATAAATCCTCCATATGGGATTTACATTGGAAGTAGTTGGTGTTGGTAAGAAAAAGATTACTGTAAGAATGCATATTAAATATGTAGATAATATGTCTTTAAAAACTGAAATTGATGATTTGGATGGAAAGAGCTCTAAAAATTAGGTGGTTTGAAAAAAAAAACGACATTGAAAACAAACTTCGGATGTGAAAGTGATGCCCTTTTAAAAAAATGCATAAATTGTAACCAAAGGACCACGTGTTGGTGTAAGTTGGTTTATGAAGTGACCCACTTTTATAAAAAGAAGTGGGGATCACTTTTACAATGAAGTTACTTTATAAAAGAAAGTTGCATGAAAAATAAATAACTCTAAAATAAAATATTAAAGATATTTATAGTGATTCATTTTTATACTTGAAGTTAAATACACTTTACAATGGAGCATGAACTTTTTCAAAAAAAGTAACAAAAAGAGAGACTTGAACTCAAGACCTCTTACTGAATAAAGCAAATTTTAACCAAGTGGGCTAGAAAAACATATTTTATTGTTTAGCAAGAGGATTGGGGGTGTTTTTGTTGTTGTGGAAGACGACCTTGGAGAGCGTGCTCATAAAAGAACTATTTTCACACAAGAAAAAAATTTCGCTTCTCGATGACTACAAGGGTTAGATCTCGATTAGCTTACCTGGGAAATTCACCTTTTCCTATCTGTTTCTGGTTTTTCGAGATCGCACAGGGCGCGGGGAAAAGAGAATACACATATCTAAAAGAGTAGCAACCCGGAAACAAACAATATTAAATTGAAATAATACTCTGCAAACATTTAAAAAGGGCGTATTCAGGCTCTATACCTTCGGATCTAGCTGAAATGGTCATATCTTGGGAAAATGGAAACCTTTTCGATTGAAAGGAAAAATGTTTCTGACTTAAAAGAGAACTTTGAACATAATGGAACAGTCCTCTCAAACCATAAATGTACGAAAATGGAGATGGGACAACTCGGCTTCACGATCTCAATCTACAATAGGAGAGGGTCTTCAAACGGGCTCTAATACCATGTTTGGAAACACAGGTATTCCAACAAAGGATGAACACCTTTAGTAACCACTCACACAACCAGATCAGAGGTAAACACACCAATGTTTTGACATGGTAAAACCCCTACGAGGAAACATCCACGACCCCAGCCAACGTGGCCAATTGGAGTAGATTATTAATGCAAAAGAAAAAGATTAAAAATATATTTTACAAGAGAGTTTCTCACAATCGATCATCATCAAATGATCCTCCATGCTCTTTAAATAATATCATGGACCAATCATGTGTTAATCCATGTATCAATGGTTGTTAAGATCGAGGAGAATATGAACTGTCGGATCACTTTATGTCGGGAACATATCGTGACCGCCAAATTTATTAACTACAAATGCATACTAATGCGTACTAAAGAAACACACTTTTACCTAATGACACGTTAGGAAAAGTAGATCTTAACTAACTCCTAAGTGTCTAAATTGTTGGGTGTGTGTTATATTCTTTGCATGTGTGTGTGTGGGCGCGTTAGATATGACAACTGCGTCTGACGATCCCTTGTAGTAGTGCTCTATTTGTTTCGTGTGCGCCAGGCACTTTCCTAGGGGGGGGAAGGTATGCCCCCCCTGGTTACACACAACGTTCAACACCGGGCATACCTCGGGGTCGACGGGGTTCAGGGCAGCGCCCCGAATATTTTTTTTTTGGGCAGTTTTTGTTATTTTTAGTGGTTTACTAAAAATAATTCTGGTTTTAGGGATTAGGGTTTTGGTATCTATGGAATACCTAAAAACATTGTACATATTGTATAGTGAATGGTGAAATTCGATATAATGAATATAAGAAAGGTTTTCCCAGTTGAGGGTTTCCGGTATAAATCTCTGTGTACTATGTGAATGAGCCATTGATTAAATTATGTTTTTCTTAAGAATCTATATGCATTGCTTTACTTCACAGGTTTAAAAATTACATGTGGTATTAAAGCTCATTTTTGGCTTCAGAGGGACGCCTTTGTTGTTGAGGGTTTGGCTCGATCTTGATAGATCAAGATTATCTTGGGTTTGTGATAAACCTGGGTTTAGTGGGAGATTTTGATATGGAGATTCGAGTATAGAAAGAGGAACGGCGAGCTCATCTAGAATCGAGATAGAGAAGTTCAACGGTAAAAACTTTGAGCTATGGAATCTCAATATGGAGGA
>JASDQU010437005.1:43515-56662 GCA_032191745.1 Picea mariana | reverse complement strand
CAATATCAAAGAGAGGAGTCCTATTGAGGTTGGTGGAATTTGAGATCCAAGATATGATGAGAGCATCCATGTCACCGATGAGGAAAAACGAGAAGGTGGTGACATCGAGACATAAAGGAAGCATGTGGATAGGGATGGACACCGATATAATTAGGATTGCGTAACAAAGAGATAGTTGGTTCATGACAATAGATGAATTGATGATGGCATGGACATTAGAATGTGAAGTGAGAGCATTGAGAACATAAAATGTAAGTGGTTACAAATATCTTTGAAGAGGAATGGATGTTGTTATGAATGTGACATCGTGCATATAGGGATACATAGAAAGAGATGTTAGAAATAAGATATAGATAACAGATCATTGAAGAAAAGGAGGCGTCCAAGATTGAAGCGATAAAGTTTGAAAGATGTGGCGTTTCTCTGCCATGGCCTTCAACATTGTAGTATAAAATCAAGAGTATAACTAGAAATAAAGTTTGTAGACATAATGATCGAAATTGCACTGAGAACAAAATACAGACTTGATATTGTGGAGAGAACACAAGAAATTGTATGGAGAGTAAAGTATTATAGTAAACTATATTGATATGTACACAACAACACATAATAGCTAAACGGTGGTAACTTATGTTTGAGAAGTGATGCGACAACAATGCTCATTTAAATAAAAAAAACCACAAAAAGAGGTTAAAACTACATTTTATAATGATACAAAAAATTTATAAAAAGAAAAAACCCTAAAATGCAAGAACTTTAACCTTAGCATGAAATTAAGGTTGAAAGTTGAACATAAACCTTGTTGGAATCATAACTTTTCATTAAATGCTCCACTTTGAGTCTTTTCTAGCTCAATGGAAAGAACATCCCAATAAATTGGGTACATAAAATTTAGGGGTGATAGCCTTGAAAATGAAGGACTCCAAAAATGTATTGAAAAATCATAACTTAAAAGCAATAAGATCCATTTATGAAATTGCATGGATTGCCACTCTAATCACAATAGAAAATAAAAATGTTAAAATTAATAAATAAGAAAATTGTGATTAAAAAAAAAATTTAACACCATAAAATAGGAAAATCAACAAAATCATACTTTGAAAACGACTTCACCCATAACCTTCATGGCCACTGAAATCACAAACGGTAAAGATAGAATAGAAAATAAAGATGCTCAAAATACCATCGATTGATAAAGAAGAGGATGCACTCATTGTGGTTATATACTCAATCTATAACCATTCATTCACACCATAATATAATATATGGAAGCGCATTTACTCTATCATTTATAATACACAATGATTATATATATAATATATGGAAGCGCATTTACTCTATCATTTATAATATATCATTTATATAATCATTGTGTATTATAAATGATAGAGTAAATGCGCTTCCATATATTATATTATGGTGTGAATGAATGGTTTTATATATATATATATATATATATATATATAAAATCATTGTGTATTATAAATGATAGCGTAAATGTGCTTCCATATATTATATTATGTTCCATATATTATATTATGGTTTGAATCAATGGTTATAGATTGAGTCATGACTATGAATGTTTATTAATTCTTATTAAAAAATTAAGAATGTGATCATGACCATGACCATGAATACCTATTAATTAGGATGAAGATGAGTGGATTATTGTTGATAAGATTTTTTTTTTTTAAAGAGTTATTAAATTTTTTCTATGGATATATGTATATGTATATGTAGTAACTCTGCTAAATTTTGTCTATGGATATAGTTTAAATCCAGAGGGATAGGATATGTATATCTTTGTAGATTTTACTAGTCAAATTGTTGGGTTTAGGGAGTTTCATACACTAATTTAATGTCTGGCTTGGCCATGACTTTAAAAATGGATTATTATTATTATTATTATTATTATTATATACATATATGTTATATTGTGCAAAAAAATAAGACTTACGTGTATGGAGAAGGAAGAATAACTTAAATGTAGATTTGTGTGTAAATGTACTGGAGGAAAAAGCCGAAACTAGGTATCAACACAACACATTGATCTATTTGAGAGTTCTTCAGTACTACAAAATGATTTGAGTGCCTATCTAGGGGGAACCATTATTTGCTGCAGCATCACCATTGTGATGGAATACCATCTTCCCATAAACAATTTCCTGCAGCATCAAGATTGCAATAGCATATTGTCTTCTGTCATGACACACGACTTGGAAGAACATTATTATGATGAAAATGTTGTTGCAGTAGAAACACGTGTGAGTACAACATGTCTTCCTGCAGCAGAGGAGAGGACCTTCCTGTAGCATTACTATGTTTTCCAATCAGGGAGGAATTGAATATTAACACATTGGAAGAACTAAATTGAATGTGAACTTGGATGGTTGTAGTAGACCTACTAAATTTCACAAACTAAATTGGTTCAATCCACAAAATATGATGTGGTTGTCCATGCAGTGAATAGAGGGCCTTGAGGCAGACTTTTAAAATGCAAAGGTGATATGGAAGATTTGGAATAAGTTTTAAAGCAAATACTAACCTTTTTCTTTGTTTTGTTCCCTAATTATCTTCTGTCATGTTGCATTCCTGGGAAATACATTTCTCATGTCTGAGCCAACTCGAACCCAGATTTTCATTATTTTCAAAGCTTTAATTTACAATATGGTATGCATGTACAAGCTTATCTTTATTTGTTTATTTAGAAAATTCTCTCTAAAAACACGCAACATCAAATTGCTTAAGATATTTGAATATTACAGTGCCATTGCAAAATCACTGCTTCATTATGTTTGATTTGTTCCAAGAATGATTACAGGGAGTTCAATAGACGTTTTACATGTGAGAGAGACCATCTATAGAATTTTTCTATCACAACCCATTGTAATTTTTTTTAGCAGTGGAAATGTTTACTTTACTGAGGAGGCACACCATGCTCTTATGTCCATCTAAAAATTTTAATAGAATTAGGAGAATCTTCAGAACATAAGAGTTAGATAATATAGCAAGATTTCTAAAATTCTAACCTTATCCATTTTTTTGTTAACATTATTCCAAGATTTCTAAAATTCTAACTTTATCTGTTTTTAGTTAATATTATTCCTATGCAATTGAAATGCTTAAAATGGTGATTATCACCAGAGAATTGTATTTTCTTGTGTTTATTTTTTGCACTTGTCTCTTCTTGCAGGGCAGGGATAAATGGTATGTTTAATTAATGAGTGCAGATGTTATAAGGTCCCGGGGATGTAATACTGTAGTAGAGCATTTAATACTTTATATGTTAGGATCTGATCAATGTAGGCATAATCTTCTTGGACTATCAACCTATACCTTACATCTTTTTGGGCTTTCAAGATGCACCCTACAATAGAGCATTTAATACTTTATATGTTGAATAAACATCATCTCATCTAAAACACCTTTAAATCGAACAATATATTCAAACATAACCTGCTGCTGAATACCAACATATTGTTTTCAATATTGTTAACCACCTTGAGTCACTTGAATATTGAGCTTATAAAGGTGGCCAACATGTATCTTAATGAACCTGCATCTTCTCCCGTGAAGGAAGCGACAGTGAAACCTCTTCCTATATTCACGTGAAATAAATGTGTCCCAGTGATTTGGATTAAAAACCAAACATTTTAAGTGGGCTTGCAAGTGTTAGGTCATCATGGATCCCAACGAAGCGTAACTTGTTTGGGGATTAAGTATTGTTTCAAATAATAAAGTAGAAGTATATGGGTTGTAGTAAGCATTCAAAATAGTTAAAGGTATATTAATTGAGATTAGCACAACCACGTTATAAAAGTGATTGATATATTTGATATGTGTCATTTTTATTTTCTCAAATTAATGGCTCCATCTGAATATCAATCACTACTTTTATAATGTGGTTGTGATAATTACTTCATTGACAATTATTGAAACATCAACTTTTGTTCCATCCAAGAGTTTGTGAGTCAGTAAGTCATTTGTAAGGAATTTATGATCCTGCCCAGATTGTAACACAGATTCATGTCGTGATAGTGGCTAATTTTGTGCCTTTTACTTTGTTTGATGCATGGAGATCTCTTCTATTTGACAAGCATTTTCGTTTCTTCCACTGTAGGCAATAGCTCTTTTATGTGTCTATGGCGTCTCCAACTATGGAAGCCCTATTAGCCTTCATGCACATTAAATTTACAATTCATTAGAATATGTAAACCCTGCAAGATAACTACAATATTTTAGTTTGCACATTTGACAATCTAAGTTCAATAATAATCCATGAAGTGCTAGCCATATGAACACCAATTATTCATGAAGTACTTAACATAAACATAATGATAAAAAATAAGAGAACATATACTGGCGCTGAAATATTATCAATTGTAAGATAAGATTGGCCATTTGATGTTGCAAATGTTGAAGTAGGATAAATATAAAACAAATTTTACCATTTCGAAATTTGTTTATCACTGTTGGTTTACACTCTTTTGTATTCTGACCCTGCAAGAACAACAAGTAGAGGAGGCATGATTGAATCGCAGACGATCATAATTCATGGGCCGTATGAATCAGACCAACATCCATTATTTTGATGGTTATATCGAGTGATCAATCACAAGAATATATAACTCACATACATTTGGGTGAGTGAGCTATTGTCAGCCTGTATTTGGGATGAGTATGGCGGATATGAATCTGTGGCCGCAAGAATTACAGAGGGTCTTGGATCTCTGTGGTTTGGATCAACATTCATGGGTCTTCTATGGAAGTCAATGTCTACATGATTATGGTTAAAACCAATTGTCAAAATAGTGAAAACCCTAACCCTAAAGCCAAAACAATGACAACCCTAAAGACAAAACTGTGAAAAAAACAGGTGCAGAACCCTAAAGCCAAAACAATGAAAAAATTGGCATGCTTAAAAATTATATCAAAGCAGATACCAAACCTTCAGTTCCTCCAGAACTATTTGTGAGCGCGGACGATAGTTCTATGTAGCAAACCTTCTGGAACTATCTGGAACTATGAGTGCAGGCCACATATCTCTATAATTCCACCACCGAATGGAATTGATCGGCCAAGCGTATATCTGCTACTGAATGGACCAAATGGAATTGATATCCATTTGGAATGGAATTTATGGGTCACTGAATGGAGTTGATAGATGTGAAATAGTTTAAATAAATTCTTTGAGTTGTAAATCGTTTAGAATGGAAGTTATCGGCCACCTAATGGACCGAATGGAATTGATATACGGAAAACAATGGAATTTAACGGCCACTGAATGGAATTGATATACAGGAAATCGTTTAAATAAACTCTTTGAACCTTAAGGTGTGCAGAGTCATGGCTAGAGGAAGTGAACGCTCGATTAGATGACTCAACATACACAACTTAAAAGCATCTCTATATTTGTCATTCCACCACCTAAATGGGAGACAGATGTACTCCACTACTAAGTTAATCACAATTAAATGAATTTTTTGATAATCATTTAAATTTGGCAATCAAATAGCCAGCATAGTAATTTCTTAATCGTGTTAAGTAAATGTTAAAAATTAAACACATAAACGTATGCATTTATAAATGGAAGGAAGTTAATGATTGAAATCACAACCCTTTATTTATTGTGACGACTAAAAATATTCTTCTCATATTTAATCTTGTCCATAAAAAAAAGCATCAAAGATTAAAAACCTATTTAATGTGCTCAATTCCAATAGGTGTACGCCAGCATAAATATGAGATAACCATAAATCATTTGGTGTATAAATCAGAGTTGGGAAACAACCCTTTAGTCTCAATACTTGAACAAAGTAAACAAGGGACGAGTTCATTTACCAATATTAAATACTACTATGTCTCGAGACTAATAATGAACTCCACTGGTAGGCTAATATTGAATCAATTCTAAAAGTTGGAGAACTTATAGTTAATGACATAATCAACAAACCATCCTCTAATTAATGAGAAATACAAAGACACATTTAAAACTATTACTCTGTGGCCTCAAACCAAAGACATTTAGCTAACTTATCCAAAGGGTGAGTTAAAGGAAGATGAAACCTGAAGAGTAAATGAAAATTGTGAATCAAAACTCTAAACCAAAAATGCATTTCTAATAAAACAACTAGTCACTATGTTCTTTGTTAATTTCTATGTTTTTCATAAGAATACCATGCATATACTATAAATGTCCCTAATTTTGTATAATGTCCCTAATTTTGTATAAGGACAAAGTCCATTTTTGTTTTAGGCTTGTAGTAGAACTTTTTTTTGAAATGTGTGTAATGGCTATTTTGAAACTCTTATTGTGATGTAATTTCTTTTACATTTACTATATTTTTAATCTCAATATAAATTTACCCAATTTTAAAATAGCTTACCTCACATTCAATTTTGTTTTCAAATTATTAATTAATATAGTGCAACATGAAATATTTTAAGGGCCTCCATCTTCTCCATCACGTCATGATCGAGATGCGTGCCTAGTTGGTTTGTCCAATTGGGAACTTGGGACAAGATTCTTTTCTTTTAGCCTACCTTTTTGTTGATACGTAATATATATATATATATATATATAATTGCGATGATTCAGCATCCACGGAATGTACTTGCCAAGTCATGTTCACGAATAGCGGCACGTGGAAGAAAGCCACTTGTGGAGGTAATGTGAAGAACCACCCCTAAGTTATAATATAAAAGAGCCCAATCACATCTAGATAGAGAAAATCTGGCTTATTCTATTTCCTACTATATGTTATAGTTTTTTATCTGGCTTATTCTATTTGTTAATTTTTCATGTTTGAATTTGTAATCGCATGCATAAATTATGAATTTAACTAATTTATTTGCTTGTGATGGTACTTAATTATTTCACTATGCTATTAAGAGTTTTAACAAAAATGTATATATACCTCTAATCAAGGGTAGTAGGTGTCGATGGTAAATTCTAAATGTCAAAGTATAGAAAGAATCAATAATTGCTTGGGCATATGACACACCACAAATAATGATGCAAAGGCCCTTGTAGACTATGAACGCCTTGAACTATTGAGTGATCGAACCAACACTGAAGTCATAGTCATTGATGATTCCATGTTTATGTTCAAGGCATTGAAGCTAGGTAGAGAACCCTCCTCACCTAGTGTCCTTATAATTAAAAAGAGAACAATGTCATTGATCCAACAATTCCATAGGATTGAATTATTCCAATTGATGTTAACCTAGAGTTAGACATTATGGCCAATGTAGAGGTGACTCTTGTAGAGGATGAACTTTCACTTTAAATATGTGATGGGATTAGACAAGACTCCAAAACCATCCCATGACAAATAACAAAAAGGAAAAAACAAATACATCGAACCTTTTGAGAGGGGGAGGAGGAATAAACCCCCCCTCATGTCGCGTCTTCCATTTCATCACTCCTCATATCATAGGAATGCCAATGAATGATATTGATTCTATTTAAATCCAAGCATGGGAGTGCCTAGTGTCACACCGATTAAAAAAACATTTCCATTAACCCAATGATTCCATAGGATTGAACTATTCCAAGTGAAATACTCACTTAACTCAGAGGCAGACATTATGGCCAATGTAGGGGGCACTCTTGCTATGTAATGGGACTAGGAAATACATCAAAACCATCCCATGATGAATAAAAAAGAAAAATACAAAAAAATAAAGGTTTGGGGTGGTTCGCCCACCCACCCATCCCATCAAACTTTCAAGAGGGAGAATAGGAATAAACACCCTCTCCTACCACCTCTTTCATTTCATTACTCCTCACATCACAAGATCATTAATGGATGGTATTGATTCTATCTGAATCTGAGAGGGGAGGCCTGGCCACTATCTCTATCATTACTAACTATCATTTATTGAGCTGAGAGTTTTAATGGGGACTTGTATATTAAGGAATGTGGCTCTTAGTTCTTTCATTCATTCCCAGTTCTCTCAAAGTGTTCAAGCATTGGGTCTCGATGAAAAAATGTCTCTGGTGCTTCAACCTTTGTTGCATTGATAGATACTTGTTCCACAGTGCATTGTTGTCGTTGTTATCACTTGGGTAGGGGGGGAAGCTTTTGGTTTTAGGAGATACATTCATTAGTGTGTGAAGGATATTGCAAAGGTCCATGGGAATGTAACGTATTCAGTGTTCGTGGTAGAGAAATGGAAATCCTAGTTAGAGATAGAACCTGTTGAAACCAACGAGATGAGGAATAGGTTCAACGTGGACGGTGGGAAGGAACTTCTATATTTATGTGAATTCCTCCATTAGTTTGTGAAGGATATGGAAAATATCCATGGGAATGTGACTTACTCGACACTCATGTTAGAGAAATAAAATATCAATTAGAGACACAACCAGTCAAAACCAACAAGTTGAGGGATAGGTTCAGTGTGGATGTTAGGAAAAAAATTCTAAATCTACATGATTAGGAGCAGGAGTCTTACTCCACCCAACCATCCTCCTAATGAAATACCTTTAACTAAGGGCCTATCTCTATTGTCTTGGACTTAGTGGTTTGCTACATTGGTTGTGATAATTGCATAAAAACGTGTTTATTAATAATGTTTGAATATTAGAATCCTAAGTGTAATTTCTCTTGAAAGCAATGTTTTGATAAAAACACTAAAACATGTGACTTTTTGGTCCAAAAAAAATTGGCAAGGACATGTGGTAAAGAAAACTAATAAGAAGTTTTGACATGCATATCATCAAGTTGTTAATTCAAAAGGAGATGTATATATTTAATTGTTAATTTAGAAAGAAGATGCATGTTTATGTATATTTGGTTGCTACTTTGGAACAAGACCTGCATATATATTTATGTATGTAACCTGGTTCTGGTTCTGTTGCAAGAAAAAACATATTTGTTGAATAAGAGTGTGCCTAAAGCATTAGGTAGCTTGATTTATATAAAGCCCTAGTTAGCTTGATTTATATAAGATCCTTTTTGAAAGGAAATAGGTTGACATAAACAATGTTATGGATGGTGTTATGGTTTTGGAATATATGCTTGTTATAGTAAGAGTAAGTCTTAGTTTATAACACCATGCAAATTGGATGTTGCCACTTGTGGAGGATGATTAGTAAAAGAAGGAAGTTGGGGACTCTATTGGCATGATAGGTATTTGTTCCATGGAGACTCTAGTGAAATAACAATAGGCATAGAGGAAAATTAGCTCTGATCATGACCAAACATTTAGTGCCAAAAATTATGGACAGGAAGGGCTTAATGTGGATTGGCAGAGCTAAAATTGCTTTATGTCATGGTTAGATCCAAGAAAGTTCTTTTGGCTTGCATAACCTTTCTTAATAGATGCATATTTTGACAATACAAATTATATATCATGATATCAATTGATTAACACATATGAGCATTTCAAAGTGGGTTTTCTTCCTTGTGAATGTTTGTCGCTATATATCATAGGTATTGATTTGGCTTATTCTATTTGTTAATTTGTCATGCTCGAATGTGTAATCACATGCATAAATTATGAATTTAACTAATTCATTTGTGTGTGATTGTGTTTCATGTTTCCACTATGATATTAAGATATTTAAGAAAGAGTATATACACAATGTAAATAAAAATATTTATAAATAAGTATTTGAGATACAAGTGTTCCATTTCTTCAAAAGTGTAGATAAAAGAGTCAACTATGTTATTATAGAATTGTAAAGGGTAATGATAAATGAGAACTATCCATTTCCTCTAAACATGATTAGTGTACACTAATCACTAGTAATATGGAATTACTCTAATGAGGGGTGGTAGATGTGGGGGGGATCATTATTGATCTTGAAGGATAGAAAGAATTGGGATTTGCTAGGGGAATATGAAACACCACAAATAATGAGGTGGAGGCCCTTGTAGCATATCAAGGCTTCCTATTGTTGAGTGATCAAACCATGTTGAAGTCATAAACCAAGATTGTAGCTTGGTGGGTTAGCTCAAGTGGTTGAGTGTTGTGAATTGAAATAAGAGATCTTGAGGTGAATTCATTGGGTTGACTACATGGATATGTTAATACTTGATGTTCTCGTTGGGTAAAGCATACTATAATACATGCTAATGATTTACCATGATTACCACGTATTGACGATGGTGAAGTCTCCAGGGGTTTCCCATGCATTGTTACATGGGAAAAAAATTATTACATTGAAGTTAGGTAGAGAACCATCCTTGCCTAATGTCAAAATAATTAAAAAGAGAACAATGGAATTGACCCAATGATCCTAAAGGATTGACCTAATCCAAGTGAAATATTTGCTTAACCAAGAGGTAGCCATTATGGCCAGTATAAGGGTCACTCATGTGGAGAGTGAACTTTCACTTCAGTATGTGATGGGATTAGGCAAGACTCCAAAACCATCTCATGATGAATAAAAGAAAGGAAAAAATAAAAATAAAAAGGGACTTGGGGGGCTAAATTTAGCATACCCACCTCTCCCATGAAAAATTTTGAGAGGGGGAGGAGGAATAAATCCCCCTCCCATCACCTCTTCCATTTCATTAGTCCTCGCACCACAAGAGCATCAATGAATGGTACTAATTATGTTTTCATATAAACATGGAAGTGCCTAGTGTTGCAACAATTAAAAAGAGAACAATGTCATTGACCCAATGATTCTAGAAGATTGAGCTATTCCAAGTGAAACACTTGCTTAATGCGTAGGCATACATTATGACCAATGTAGGGATCACCCTTGTAGAGGGTGAAATTTCACTTCAAATATGTGATGTGATTATGCAAGACTCCAAAAACATACTATGATAAATATAAAGAAAACAAAAACGGGTGGGATTCATCCTACTCATCCAATAAAATATTTTGAGAGGGGGAGGTGGAATAAACCCACCCTCTCGTGACCTCTTCCGATTCATTATTCCTAGCATCACAAGAATGTTAACGAATGGTATTATTTCTATTTGAATCCAAGCGTGGGAGGCCTGATCATTGTCTTTAGCATTACTAGCTGACATTTCTCATGCCTAAAGTTTTAACGAGGGCTTGCATATTAACGATTGTGACTTCTAGTTATTTTCTGCATTCCTTTCTCTCTAGAATTATTAAGGCTTTGGGCCTCGATAACAGAGTAGCACTGGTGCTTCGACCTATGTTGCATTGAAAGGTACCCCGTGGGTACCCCTTCCATGATGCATTATTGTTTTTGTTGTTATGGCCAAGGTAGTGAGGGGAGTTTGTGGTTTAAGGAGATGGCTCTATTAGTGTGTGAAGTACATTGTAGAGCTCCATGGGAATGCAACATATTCGATGCTCATGATAGATAAATGAAAATCCTAGTTAGAGGGACAACTTGGAGGTTCAATGTGGAGGCTAGGAAGAAGCTTATAGATTTGTGTGACTGGGAGTAGGAGTCTTACTCCACCCTAACCATCCTCCTAGGGAATTAGGTGGCAGTTGAGGCCTCTCTTTAGTTGTCTTGGACTTAGTGGTTGAACTTCCAAGATTTTTGAATTTCCCTTCTAGGTTTCATGCTCCTAGTCATTCTTAACCAACATGCACATCTCTGACTCAACTACCTAATTTGAATTAGTAACTAGTGTCTAATTAAAAATTTAAAAATCTTTTTAGTATATTTATGTTTTGTCCAATTTAATTATTATTATGACAATTTATTAAACAACATCATTATAAATTTTAGAGCAATTTTTTTTTTTTTTTATTTACACAATAATTTTATACACTCACTAAAATATTTATCTAAACTTATATATTTTGGTGA
This sequence comes from Picea mariana, assembly GCA_032191745.1. Classification (NCBI taxonomy): domain Eukaryota; kingdom Viridiplantae; phylum Streptophyta; class Pinopsida; order Pinales; family Pinaceae; genus Picea; species Picea mariana. The sequence goes on along the minus strand of JASDQU010437005.1, from coordinate 44,901 downwards.
ACAATTTTATACCAATATAAACAATTGTTACAATGTCTCTCAACTTTGAAGAAAAATGAACATATAATACCAACCAAACATTTACAATGTCTCTCAACTTTGAAGAAAAATGAACATATAATACCAACCAAACATAAAATGAAAAGAAAAATGGACTTATAATACTAAGTTTATAAGTTATATTCTAAACACTAAAAAGTTAACCCTGATATATAACTTGGACATTTTTTATATAATTTCATTAAAACGTTAACCCTGATATATAACATGGACACTTTTTATATGATTTCATTGTGGGCCTTGGTAGGCCCTTCGGTCATTCTTCTTTATATGACTGCTTCCTCTTTTTTGTGAGGACAACTAGTTCTTCCATCCTTACTGCAGATGTCATGTACAAATAAGCAAACTCTACGAAAATCTTATCGTTTCCAAACAGTGTAATTTTCTGTACAAAATGGTCATCTGCTTAAATCACAACAACAGGTGTTGCTTCAATGGAATTCACTTCGGCAATTGAATCCCCAAACTTGTCACATCCTATGTATTTGGTTGTCTCAACCCAAATTTCAGGAACAGGTGTCGCTTCAATGGAATGCACTTCGGCAATTGAACCCCCAAACTCGTCACATCCTATGTATTTGGTTGTCGCAATCCAAATTTCAGGAATTACCTCCCTCACGTTATGAATACTTTCCAGGGCATAATCAGCTCCCTCATTTTTTACAGAGCTGCCAACCTTTCAAAATAACATACCAAATTAAGTAAGAAACCAATGGATGTCAAGCCACCAGGAATGATAATATAGGCTTTTAAGTAATTTTTTACTCCTCTTTGATTCAAAGAGAAATTTGACTACTAACAGTATTTTTCAAGTACACTGGCCAAAACTATTAACACAGCTTTTACAATCTATAATGCATGATTCTCTCTCTGTTTTCCTGTTACAAATAAATTACATCTTAAAACTTTCCCAGTAAGTCACGAAGAATTGTAAAGTTTCCTGTAATTTGATAAAACTAGGATATATACTGGGCAATTTCTGGGGCCACTTAAGGGCTTACCAGGACTGTATTAAGGCCTGCTTCTTTTGCTCCTGCTATGTTTCGGACATTGTCGTCAAAGAAAAGCTGCAAAAGAGTTGGAATAAGGATCACTGTAAAAATATCTAAACAAATTGAAGGCAAATGCTCGAAACTTACTGTTCTCTGTGGATCTACATTTGCAATTGTGATTGCGCGCTTCATGGCTTCAATTGAGGGCTTGATAAAAACAGGAGAAGTACTGGGTTTGCATTCATCAATTTGCTGATTAGAAGGATAGGCCATATTAAGGCTCTCGAAACAGATGATGTCCTCAAAACAGTCTTCCAGGCCTAGTCTCTTTAGG